>JAUCBJ010000218.1:0-50037 GCA_032718475.1 Nemertoderma westbladi | reverse complement strand
TCAACCAGGGTACCACCCCCACCCGCCCCCTCAACCAGGGTACCACCCACCCCTCAACCAGGGTACCACCAGCCCCGCCAATCTGGGTACCACACCCACCCTCAAACTGGGTACCTCTAGCACCCTCAACCTGTTTACCACCAGCTCCCTCAACCAGGATACCACCCACCCCCTCAACCAGGGTACCACCCACCCCCTCAACCAGGGTACCACCCCACCCGCCCCATCAAACAGGTTAACACCCCCACACGCCTCCTCAACCAGGGTACCACCCCCACCCGCCCCCTCAACCAGGGTACCACCCCCACCCGCCCCTCAACCAGGGTACCACCCCCACCCGCCCCCTCAACCAGGGTGCCACCCCCACCCGCCCCTCAACCAGGGTCTGCCCCTCAACCAGGGTAGCACCCGCCCCTCCATCCTGGGTAAACACCCGACCCATAACCTGGGTACCCCCGCCTATTTTGAATAAATACCGGTAAATAATATAAATAAATAAAAAATTTTATATTACTAGCAATTTTAAATTTTAAAAATAACTAGCTATACAGGTATGTTCTAGAACATTATATATTTGTTGTTCTAGAACTCTACAAAGTTGCCATGGTAACAATGATGTATGTTATAAAAATGTAGTGCTATACGGAGCTGTTACCAATAATAAAAAATCGCCACTAATTGAATGCCACCCCAAATTAGATGATTTAACACCAAAATAAATTATTTTCCACCAAATATATTTTTTTGTAGCACCAATTCACATCCCCCAATATTGAATATGCCTCTCACCAAAAATAATTATTCATCCCCCAAAAACAATTATTCATCCCCCAAAAACAATTATTCGTCCCCCAAAAACAATTATTGATTCCCCAAAAACAATTATTCATCCCCCAAAATCAATTATTATTCCCCCAAAAAACAATTATTCATCCCCCAAAAACAATTATTCTACCCCCAAAAACAATTATTGATTCCCCAAAAACAATTATTCATCCCCCAAAAACAATTATTCATCCCCCAAAAACAATTATTCGTCCCCCAAAAACAATTATTTATTCCCCTAAAACAATTAATCATCCCCCAAAATCAATTATTATTCCCCCAAAAAACAATTATTCATCCCCCAAAAACAATTATTCATCCTCCAAAAACAATTATTCTACCCCCAAAAACAATTATTGATTCCCCAAAAACAATTATTCATCCCCCAAAATCAATTATTATTCCCCCAAAAAACAATTATTCATCCCCCAAAAACAATTATTCATCCTCCAAAATCAATTATTATTCCCCCAAAAAACAATTATTCATCCCCCAAAAACAATTATTCTACCCCCAAAAACAATTATTGATTCCCAAAAAACAATTATTCATCCCCCAAAAACAATTATTCATCCCCCAAAAACAATTAATCATCACCCAAAATCAATTATTATTCCCCCAAAAAACAATTATTCATCCCCCAAAAACAATTATTCATCCCCCAAAATCAATTAATATTCCCCCAAAAAACAATTATTCATCCCCCAAAAACAATTATTCTACCCCCAAAAACAATTATTGATTCCCCAAAAACAATTATTCATCCCCCAAAATCAATTATTATTCCCCCAAAAAACAATTATTCATCCCCCAAAAACAATTATTCATCCCCCAAAATCAATTATTATTCCCCAAAAAACAATTATTCATCCCCCAAAAACAATTATTCTACCCCCCAAAACAATTATTGATTCCCCAAAAACAATTATTCATCCCCCAAAAATAATTACTTGTCAACCAATAAAATTTTTTCCGGCACCAAATATTTTATATTAAATCCCGGTATTCTTCACATGGGCGCTTGCTTCAGTCTTCAGTTACAGAATTCGTACCGCTAGGCCTATTGCCTTCGAACAACGTTTTCTGTTATTAGGTTTCGTACCGATATACCTAATATGCCTATCTATTATTGCCTATGCCCTATTACTTTTACTGTTATTAGGTTATAGTATTACGGCAGTAGGCCTACTGAAGTTTTTGTCTAACTTCCAGGAAGTGCAAGGCCTATTTGCTGCAGTAGTATAGTATTTATTGTGGGGGATTATGTATTTATTTTGGGCAAAAATGTATTTGTTTTGGGGGAAAATTTATTTCTTTTGGGCTAAAATGTATTTGTTTTGGGGGAAAATGTATTTTTTTGGGCTAAAATGTATTTGTTTTGGGGGATTATGTATTTATTTTGGGCAAAAATGTATTTGTTTTGGGGGAAAATGTATTTATTTTGGGCAAAAATGTATTTGTTTTGGGGGAAAATGTATTTATTTTGGGCTAAAATGTATTTGTTTTGGGGAAAATGTATTTATTTTGGGAATATTTGTAATTATTTTGGGGGTTTTGACATTTATTTTGGTGCTAATAATTGGTTTTGGGGAGCATTTATTTATTTTGGTATTGAATAATTGGTTTTGGTGTTGAATAATTGGTTTTGGTGTTGAATAATTTTTTTGGTTTTGAAAAATTTAATTTGGTGTTTGAATAATTTTATTTGGGGTGACTTTATTTTATTTGGTGTTGAATAATTTTTTTTGGGGTCACAATATTTAATTTGGTATAAAATAATTTTTTTGGTGAAATTTTCATCAATTTTTCATCAAATACTATATTCGACATTGTTCATAACATGGCGCTTTATAGCGTTACGGTATGGGTGATCTAGTTTCCCACGCAAGAGAGGGGGAAATGATAGAGGTAGGGGGTATGGGTAGGATTTTTGATGATGCTCTCCAAATCATCTTGGGAAATGTTTTTTCGATGCATTAGGGCATATGGGCATAATATTCACAAAAAATTTGAAATTTTAGTCCAAATTCATCAGCACCAAACAAAAAACTGAGTGGTACCCACAATGCGCTCGCGCGATTATGGATTTGTGATAATTTCACTTGTATACCAACTTATTATGGTCGTATTGACTTGATTTTGATCTCATTTGAATCGCAATGGTCGATTAGTGGGGGTAGATGTCACCATTTAGTCATTAAGAACTAAATTTCTTAAGTTATGGTAGATTTAACAAAAATTCTGTTATTTTTACTATACTTCTGACTTAAAAATAAATAAATTTTAAAAAGCCATTTTAATATGGGCATTTGAAATGTCATTCGATTCAGAAAATTCCTCTGATGCCGAATCTATTGATGGCTGATGAGGTCATACTGAGAAGGATTGGATAATTTAAATATTACCGTTTTTATTTGTTTTTATTTAATTTTTATTAATTTTAATATTACAGTTTTCTGTAAAGTTAAGAGATAGGTTAGAGGCAATAAATCCATCTTTGAGGCTTTTTTTAGGAGCAACAAAAGCTTTAGTGATTCGTGATTGCTGGCATTTATGCCTTGCTTAATCTTGTCACTCATGACAACTCAGCCATTTCTGACCTTATTCAGTTATTATAGTAGAATGTGATGGCCAAGTAAAACATTTGACATTGTATCATGAACGACGCTTCACAAAGCTTGGCTATGTCTCAGCCTCACTTCTTCACATGCCCTCCATTGCTGCAGACGCTTATCCAAGAGACATACATGACAAACTTACTTGTGGATGTATGTAATCTATATATATATATATCAGCTGTGAGTTTTTCCATACAGAGCTCCAAACCCTTGCATTAGTTGCATTCCTTACACTACATTGCTTAACTGTGTTGAACAATCTGGTCAAGACAAACTTCTTGAGATACTACCTAAACTTTGCAATCTCAAGGCTGATAAAACTGAGACCCTGGCAGGGTGATTCTGAAGATATAATAGAAATAATCTAGAAATAATAGAACGAGGGCCGTAAAAGCTAAAGTGCTAATTATAAACAATGGTGAATCTAATTTTATTTATTTCTGGGGAATTATTTGTAGTTATGCACTCAAACTTTCTAGAACAACCTAATAATGACGCGGTGACGTCCTGGATATACTGCAAATACATAATAAAATGTATAATGTCGCACTGCGATACAGTATAAAGTTAGAAAATATGTCGCCGTGGCGAATCGAAATTGCGAAATTAATTCCATACAAATAAATAAATAAATAATAAATAGTTAAATACAGTATAGCTAGTTACTAAATTAACACGTGTTCTAGAAATATTATGCTTAATGTTTATTGATATAATTTAATTGATGAAATAAAATAATTTAATTTTATAAAAGGCACCCAAAACACTAGGCCATGCAACCGCAAATATCTTCCACATAGTTTACGGTAATAATACACCAACAAGATTTGAGCTAGACTCAATGTCTCAGCACAGAGACTCAATGTCTCACCACAGAGACTCAATGTCTCAGCACAGAGACTCAATGTCTCAGCACAGAGACTCAATGTCGCAGCACAGAGACTCAATGTCTCAGCACAGAGACTCAATGTCTCAACACAGAGACTCAATGTCACAGCATGGAGAGCCAATGTCTCAGCACGGAGACTCAATGTCTCAGCACGGAGACTCAGTCTCATCACGGAGACTTAATGTCTCAGCACAGAGACTCAATGTCTCAGCACGGAGACTCAATGTCTTAGCACAGAGACTCAATGTCACAGCACAGAGACTCAATGTCACAGCATGGAGATCCAATGTCTAAGCACGGAGACTCAATGTCTCAGCACAGAGATTCAATGTCTCGGCACGGAGACTCAGTCTCAGCACGGAGACTTAATGTCTCAGCACAGAGATTCAATGTCACAGCACAGAGACTCAATGTCAAGGCATGGAGACCCAATGTCTCTGCACGGAGACACAATGTCTCAGCACAGAGACTCAAT
Source organism: Nemertoderma westbladi (assembly GCA_032718475.1). Lineage (NCBI taxonomy): Eukaryota > Metazoa > Xenacoelomorpha > Nemertodermatida > Nemertodermatidae > Nemertoderma > Nemertoderma westbladi. The sequence continues at coordinate 45,230 of JAUCBJ010000218.1, read as the reverse complement.
GTCGCAGCACAGAAACTCAATGTCTCAGCACAGAGACTCAATGTCTCAGCACAGAGACTCAATGTCACAGCATGGAGACCCAATGTCTCAGCACGGAGACTCAATGTCTCAGCACGGAGACTTAATGTCTCAGCACAGAGACTCAATGTCTCAGCACGGAGACTCAATGTCTTAGCACAGAGACTCAATGTCACAGCACAGAGACTCAATGTCACAGCACAGAGACTCAATGTCACAGCATGGAGACCCAATGTCTCAGCATGGAGACTCAATGTCTCAGCACAGAGATTCAATGTCTCAGCACGGAGACTCAGTCTCAGCACGGAGACTTAATGTCTCAGCACAGAGACTCAATGTCACAGCACAGAGACTCAATGTCAAGGCATGGAGACCCAATGTCTCTGCACGGAGACTCAATGTCTCAGCACAGAGACTCAATGTCTCAGCACGGAGACTCAATGTCTCAGCACGGAGACTCAATGTCTTAGCACAGAGACTCCGTCTCAGCACGGAGACTCAATGTCTCAGTATAGAGACTGAGTCTCAGTACGGAGACTCAAAGTCTCAGCAGAGAGACTCAGTCTCAGCACGGAGACTCAATGTCTCAGCACAGAGACTCAGTCTCAGCACGGAGACTTAATGTCTCAGCACAGAGACTCAATGTCTCAGCACAAAGACGCAGTCTCAGCACGGAGACTCTATGTCTCAGCACAGAGACTCAGTCTCAGCACGGAGACTCAATGTCTCAGCACAGAGATTCAATCTCAGCACGGAGACTCAATGTCTCAGCACGGAGACTCAGTCTCAGCACGGAGACTCAATGTCTCAGCACAGAGACTCAATGTCTCAGCACAAAGACTCAGTTTCAGCACGGAGACTCTATGTCTCAGCACAGAGACTCAGTCTCAGCACAGAGACTCAGTCTCAGCACGGAGACTCAATGTCTCAGCACAGAGATTCAATCTCAGCACGGAGACTCAATGTCTCAGCACAGAGACTCAGTCTCAGCACGGAGACTCAATCTCTCAGCACAGAGACTCAATGTCTCAGCACAGATACTCAGTCTCAGCACAGAGACTCATTCTCAGCACAGAGACTCAATGTCTCACCACGGAGACTCGATGTCTCAGCACAGAGACTCAGTCTCAACACGGAGACTCAATGTCCTAGCACAGAGACTCAGTCTCAGCACAGAGACTCATTCTCAGCACGGAGACTCAATGTCTCAGCACAGAGACTCAGTCTCAGCACAGAGACTCATTCTCAGCACAGAGACTCAATGTCTCACCACGGAGACTCGATGTCTCAGCACAGAGACTCAGTCTCAGCACGGAGACTCAATGTCTCAGCACATAGACTCAGTCTCAGCACGGAGACTCAATGTCTCAGCACAGAGACTCATTCTCAGCACAGAGACTCAATGTCTCACCACGGAGACTCGATGTCTCAGCACAGAGACTCAGTCTCAGCACGGAGACTCAATGTCTCAGCACATAGACTCAGTCTCAGCATAGATACTCAATGTCTCAGCACAGAGACTCAGCATATCAATGTGCAGCTGCAATGCATCAGGCCGATAAACTGAAACGAATGGAAATCAGGGAAATTTGAGGTTTATATTTCCATACACCCTCTACAGACAGACTGCAGAACTGCAGACCGATTACCGATTCCGCAAAGACATACTATGTGTTCTAGAATATTATCTGACGAGTTTCAGCTAAGACGGATCATAAATAACGGAATGGGTTAAGGATTTCACATCCAGACATATCGTTCTCTAGCGGCAGACTCTACTGCAGGCGGGTTAGCCCCTTTTGAATGACACCGTTCCGCATTGATGGTCTAGTACTCCCGAGTTTCAGATTGAATTGAATAAAAAAGCAAAGAAATGGGAAGACATTTAATGATTAGACATATTAGCTCTGTGGGGGGAGACTATGGTCTATGGTTCCTGAAAGTCTCTAAATAATCTCAATTTTTTTCGTGGCTCGCCCCACAATATCCGGTATTACTAATGGTATGTATAAGCAAAAACTTAAAATATTTTGGATTGATTTTAATAATTGTTTTCGTGCATCTATAACTCACATCCTTTGTGCGTCAGGCAACAAATCTAAGGATTTTCAAGACAAATATTAATTAGCTAATGCGAGGTGTTGTATAGACTGTGTCACCTCCATCATATTCTCTTCGCTCTTCTAAGCCTCTCTGATAATTGTAAAATTATATTATCCTATCCTAAAAGCTTATTTAGATTAGATATTTTACTTAATAATATTTGATATATTACAGTAACTAAAACCAAACCCTGCATGCATTTACCAATAAAGATTCAATTTTGTAATTTACTAGTCTAACTTTCTATGTATTATACTTTTTTTTGTAAATCTTCAGATTTACTTACTGTAAGAAAATCGTGTCTGTTTGTTTGACACCATTGAATGGTGTTTCCAAATCTGAAAACCGCTATTTAATAGCTCTTTTAGTTTTCAAGTTATAACAATTTCCATTTAGGGAATCCTATTGAAATTACTATTACTATGTCGATTATCTCCAAATATTTTTTTTATGATATTGTCAACTTCAAAACCCTACTACTTCTATAATTTTTGAGCAATTAGTCTGAAACTTTCTGTGGGTGTATAGATAGCCACCCTGCATTAAAGAATCAGACAACTTTTCGAAATAATTTGTTAATAAAATTTAATATTATTTATAACAAACCGCCTGATAGTTATGTTGCCCCATCTATGATCTATCATATAAAACAACTTTCATGTGATTAGATTCAAAACTGTAAAAGCCTTAGGGTTTTAAGCGCAACCAAGTTTTTTTTATTGTTAACTTGTATTAACTAATATTAAATAGCGAAAAAAAAAATTTTTTCTACCCTATCATGTAGAATTAGCATCTTAGGCACCTATATTCCAAATTATAGCCAAAACCAAACAATTTTGAAACGCTGAGAGTGATAAATCGAAGAATTGTCCGAAAATGGTGTACCACCCACACCCCCCCCCCACCCCCCCCTTAAACATAAAAAGTCAAAATTAGAGGACACTATGAGTGATTTTGTTCATATAGTTCCGCCCGTGGCTACATTGTGTTCAATAATTCCGCCCGTGGCTACATTTAAGAAATATCTAAAATCATTATATAAAAATATAACAATTGGTCATATAGTTCCGCCTGTGGCTACATTTTGTTCTTATAGTTCCACCCGCGGCTACATATTGTTCTTATAATTCCGACCGTGGCTACATGTTGTACTTATAGTTCCGCCCGTGGCTACATTTTGTTCTTATAGTTCCCCCCGTGGCTACATTTTGTTCTTATAGTTCCGCCCGTGGCTACATTTTATTGATATAGTTCCGCCCGTGGCTACATTTTGCTATTATACTTCCACCCGTGGCTACATTTTGTTCTTATAGTTCCGCCCGTGGCTACATTAAGTTCTTATAGTTCCGCCCGTAGCTAAATTTCGTTTTTATAGTTCCGCCCGTGGCTACATTTTGTTCACATAGTTCCATCCGTGGCTACATTTTGTTCTTATAGTTCCGCCCACGGCTACATTTTGTTCTTATGGTCCCGCCCATAGCTACATTTTGTTCTTATAGTTCCGCCCGTGGCTATATTTTGTTCTTATAGTTCTGCCCGTGGCTATATTTTGTTCTTATAGTTCCGCCCGTGGCTACATTTTGTTCTTATAGTTCCGCCCGTGGCTACATTTTGTTTTTATAGTTCCGCCCGTGGCTACATTTTGTTCTTATAGTTCCGCCCGTGGTTACATTTTGTTCTTATAGTTCCACCCGTGGCTACATTTTGTTCTTATAGTTCCGCCCGTGGCTACATTTTGTTCTTATAGTTCCGCCCGTGGCTACATTTTGTTCTTATAGTTCCGCCTGTGGCTACATTTTGTTCTTATAGTTCCGCCCGTGGCTACATTTTGTTCTTATAGTTCCGCCCGTGGCTACATTTTGTTCACATAGTTCCACCCGTGGCTACAATTTGTTCCTATAGTTCCGCCCGTGGCTACATTTTGTTGATATAGTTCCGCCCCTGGCTACATTTTGTTCTTATAGTTCCGCCCGTGGCTACATTTTGTTCTTATAGTTCCCCCCGTGGCTACATTTTGTTCTTATAGTTCCGCCCGTGGCTACATTTTGTTGATATAGTTCCGCCCGTGGCTACATTTTGTTCTTATAGTTCTGCCCGTGGCTACATTTTGTTATTATAGTTCCGCCCGTGGCTACATTTTGCTATTATAGTTCTGCCTGTGGCTACATTTTGTTCTTATAGTTCCGCCCGTGGCTACATTAAGTTCTTATAGTTCCGCCCGTAGCTACATTTTATTTTTATAGTTCCACCCGTGGCTACATTTTGTTCACATAGTTCTGCCCGTGGCTACATTTTGTTCTTATAGTTCCGCCCACGGCTACATTTTGTTCTTATGGTTCCGCCCGTAGCTACATTTTGTTCTTATAGTTCCGCCTGTGGCTATATTTTGTTCTTATAGTTCCGCCCGTGGCTACATTTTGTTCTTATAGTTCCACCCGTGGCTACATTTTGTTCTTATAGTTCCGCCCGTGGTTACATTTTGTTCTTATAGTTCCACCCGTGGCTACATTTTGTTCTTATAGTTCTGCCCATGGCTACATTTTGTTCTTATAGTTCCGCCCGTGGCTACATTTTGTTCTTATAGTTCCGCCTGTGGCTACATTTTGTTCTTATAGTTCCGCCCGTGGCTACATTTTGTTCTTATAGTTCCGCCCATGGCTACATTTGGTTCTTATAGTTACGCCAGTGGCTACATTTTGTTCTTATAGTTCCGCCCGTGGCTACATTTTGTTCTTATAGTTCCGCCCCTGGCTACATTTTGTTCTTATAGTTCCGCCCGTGGCTACATTTTGTTCATATAGTTCCGCCCGTGGCTACATTTTGTTCATATAGTTCCGCCCATGGCTACATTTTGTTCTTATAGTTCCGCTCATGGCTACATTTTGTTCATATAGTTCCGCCCGTGGCTACATTTTGTTCATATAGTTGCGCCCGTGGCTACATTTTGTTCATAATTCCGCCCGTTAATGTCAGAAACTTCTTAAATGGGTAAATGTTAAGGGTACCCACTTTTTGACGTATTTTTTTATTATGTTTTTTTTATATGAAAATGGCTTTTAACCCTATTAAACCCGGGGGCAGCCAATTAGAAGCCCAGAAATTACTTCCATAGGCTGAAACAAAACACCAATTGGAAATATTGGGCCTGTCCTGGTATGCATTACATGCCATTGACAACTTAACCCTATTAAACCCGGGGGAGGGGATCAATATGACTACCCTCCGCGGTTTTTTTGTTATAATTCTGAAACAAACGCAGTTGGGAATCTGATATTTTATGACTTTTCCTAAAGATCTATTGTCTTCCTAGTAGTGAAAACCGTTTTCAAAAATATTGGGTAGTTTTCTAGTTATAGCACCATTTTTTAACCCTACTTTTGTGTGACGGGATCCGAGAATCCCGACCGGTTGTTTTATTTACGCGTCCCCGCCGTGTGAAAGAGTTTGTTGTTAGATTGAAAGAGTTCTGATGTTATTAACTGATATGTACTGTAGTATATGATATGTATATATGAAATATAGAGGAGTAAAGCACAAAGCACAGTTGAAGGATGTATAATGCAGATACCGGTAATATAATTGGTGATGGTGGCGGCGACGGTAATAAAAGTTACCGTTCTGCCCTAACTGAACTGAGTAAGCTAACTGAACAAATGAGATACATCAACAGGTAATATACTGCACTAGGTTGGCCCTATTACTCAGCGGATGCTTGCCCCCCATTGGCTAGTAACCTAATTCTCGCCTCCCGTCTCTCTGGGAGTGTTTCCCCCCCCCCCCCCCCCCCCGCTACTGTCACTTTCCCTCTCCCGGAGGTGTAACCTCTGACCCCCATTGTGTGCGGCCCTTTGGGGCTTGTCGTCCCCGTTTATTGGGGTGATACGAGGTTGATTGGCAATCAACCTCGTACTCCCCAATATTGCTTAAAGGCACCGCTTTCCCAACTTTATGGGGTGGTTAGCGGAATTGAATTCGCTAACATTTTGGCACTTTATTTGTGACGTTTTTTGAAAATTACATTTCATTAAATATGATTTGTAACATCTCTATTTTTGATTTACACCGGTTTTTTGGTGTTAGCAATTGGATGGAATTCATATAAATTAATTTAGAAATGTCAAACTTGTTTTTTTAGGCAGGTGCCAAATTTTGGTGCCAGCACCAAATTTTGAAATATGTCAACTTTGTAAATTGATTGTTTGAAACTTGTTATTTACGCAAGCGGGGTTTTTTGGGGTTCTGGTTTCGATGGAATATATACGTATCAAATTTAATATGCGTATCAAATTTGTATTTTTCGGTGCTGTGTGCAAATTTTGGTGCTAGCACGAAAAATTTGAAAATCCATTCAATAAATAAAATTGCTTGTGACAATTTATTTCTTGCGGTTTAGAGGTTTATAGCTGTTCTGAATTCAATGGAATATATAATTATCGAACTAGACATCTCAAACTTGTATTTTTCGGAAGTGGGTGCAAAATGTGAAGCTAGCACCAAATTTTGAAAACCATGAAATATATCAATTGATTGTGTCACCTTGTTTTACGGGTTTGTGAAGGTTCTGAATTCAATGGAATCAGAAAATTTTCATAAGAGTTTTCAAACTTGTATTTTTCGCCGGTGGGTGAAAATTGTTGTGCCAGCACCAAATTTAAATAAAATAAGCAAATTGATCAGTAGATAGTATCATCTTGTTTCTAGCGTTATACGGGTTTATGAGGGTCCTGAATCCGATGGAATCAATAAAAACAGCACTGGACATCTCAAACTTGTACTTTTTGGTTATGGGTACGAAATTTGGTGCCAGTACCAAAATTTGCCAAATTACGCCGAAAAATACAAGTAGCATTGATCTGGCATATTAGAAATGTATTCCATTAGAATCAGCGCCCTAGAAAACCTGAAAATGTGAAATTATAGAATCGTATAAGTGAATTAAAAATGTTGTGTTCTAACTGAAAATTGCTGGTTACTTGTTTTTTTCATTTTTTCCTACGCAGAGAGGACTAAACAGCCATTTATAGTAATCATATCATTTTTAAATATTTTCCAATGTATTTTGCGCCCCAGAAAACCTGTATTGAAAAACAATTAGCCGAAAAATGTAACTTTCAAATTTTGTGAAAATTGTGCACTACTTGTAATTTTGGTGCTGCAATATAACCACCCCAGTACATTTTTTTGAAAATTTTTTTTTCGGTCGGATCCAGACTAGTGATATCTACGTACAAATAAAATATCAGACGTTTTCGTAAAAATTTGAAAATTTTAGAGGGAGGGGTCAATATGACTCCCCCGGTATTTGTACAACATTTTATAGCCCGGTACTAATAAGGTTAAGAGTCAACATTATAAGTAAAGTGAAATAATTGATGGTCCTACAAGTTTATTCACCATATTCTGCTCTGAATAGGAACGTCTTTAGCCTATTTATTTTAAACGTGTCCAATGAGGGTGCCTCTCTAACTGACTGGGGGATAGAGTTCCAGACAGTAGGTGTCTCTCTAACTGACTGGGGGATAGAGTTCCAGAGAGTAAGTGCCTCTCTAACTGACTGGGGGATAGAGTTCCAGACAGTAGGTGTTTCTCTAACTGACTGGGGGATAGAGTTCCAGAGAGTAAGTGCCTCTCTAACTGACTGGGGGATAGAGTTCCAGACAGTAGGTGCCTCTCTAACTGACTGGGGGATAGAGTTCCAGAGAGTAGGTGCCTCTCTAAGTCTCTAACTGACTGGGGGATAGAGTTCCAGACAGTAGGTGCCGCAACGGAATCGCGGTACCACGAGAAGACCAGCACTATTCGAGCGAAGATCACGTCAGAGTCTATATGAGATTAGGAGTTCGTTTAGATAACTTGAGCTAACCCATTGAGGCACTTATAGGTTAGCAATGCTAGCTTATATTCTACTCTGCGCTTTACGGGTAACCAATGGAGTCGCTTCAGGATTGGAGTGATGTGATCTCTTCTTTTCGTTCGCGTCAGTAGCCGCGCAGCTGAATTCTGAACGAGTTGCAACTTCCTAATAAGAGTAGATGGAACTCCATAGAACAACGCGTTGTTGTTATCAATCTTGTTGATAATTAATGCATGGATTAGTAATTCTAAATCATGCTGGGAGAGGTACCGTTTAATTTTAGCTAAGTTGCGTAAGTGAAAAAACGCCTCCCGAAGCATTTATTAATTTGCTTAGCGAAAGTTAGGTGCGAGTCTATCTCAAAACCAATATCCCTTGCACTGTTGTCTGAATTATATCATCGCCTATCCTGATTTTTGACGGATCTATTTGTGCACCAAAACGATTTTGTATGAGGAGAAATTCAGTTTTGTCCGTAAAAATGCTTTCTACAATGTTTTTTATTTCTAGAACAAATATTTGACCTTCTGACTGTCTGACAGTAAGATGGTAGCTAGTAATTTTGATTTTGTGTTAGCTAGTACTATTTATTAGCTAGTAATAAAATTTAAAATATAATTCAATTCTCAATTATATATTTTGCCTGGAAAAATTTATGACTCTTATGGTAGCTAGTAATTTTTATTTGATAGTCAAAGTAGGGCTAGCTAGTATTTATTCATTACCGGTAGCTAGTTTTTTATACAAAATATAGTCAGATGTCAAAATACAGTTTTTACTATTGAGAAATGTAAATTTTATACATTTTTATTATACTCAGTCAAAACTCTACCGTTGCTTAAAGGACTAGTTTATCGTGTTTAATAACAATATTTTCTTGATCTTTTCCAGGGCAACCAAAAAATTTATAGATTTATAAAGTAAAGTAAAAGTAAATTTTCTTCGGCCGCTAGGCCAGGGATTACGCACAAAGTCTGACGACTTATTTCCAGTGCGGTCCCCCCAGAACTTTACTCCCCAGAGGAAACTCCAGTACTCATTTAGCTACCACTTAAGGATGCAAGGCAGAGATGCGCCCTGGCTGGTTCCTTTAAAGCATTCGTGCCGAAACGAAAACTGCCCTGGCCCATGTGAGGTTCGAACCCACGACCTACGGGAGATGTGAATTCAATGCAACCACTACACCAAGGTGGAACCTTATTTATCTTTTTATTGACCATTTCGAGAATATATTGATGATAGGTGTTATGGGTACCCACTTCTTGACCATTTATTTGACAATGTTAATGGCTATTATCTTGAGGTTTTTTGTTTTAGAACATTAATGTCATCTTCTGTTAGTCGTTAGCTATTGTTTTTTATGGTAGCTAGTGATTTCTTTTAGGTAGCTACTATTTTTAAAATTACAAAACCAAATTTTTGGTACCTAATTTTTGATCAATTTTTTTACCATGTTATTGGATATTATCATGATGTTTTTCGTTCTAGAACATAAATTGCACCTTCTGAGAGAGGTTTCCTATTATTTTTATTATGGTAGCAACCGGTAGTGCTTTTAAAGGTAGCTAGTGATCTTAAAATTACAAAAGAAATTTTGTAGTGCCCCTTTTATTTAGACAATTTACATATCATCAATATTCTCGAAATGACTAATAAAAAGATAAATAAATCTAGTAATAAGTAAAATAGGCCTAAATAAGTAAAATAAGTAAAATCTCTATTTTTACATCCGCCTATATTTTGTATAAAAACTAGCTAGTGAATAATTACTAGCTACTTTGACTATCAAATAACAATTACTAGCTACACTATGACTCATAAATTATTCCATGCAAATATATAATTGAGAATTAAATTACCGGTATATCTTACATTTACTAGCTAATAAATAGTACTAGCTAACACAAAATCAAAAGTACTAGCTACCATCTTACTGTCAGAAGGTCAAATATTTGTTCTAGATAAAAAAAACCTCATAATAAAATACATTTTTACAAGAAAAAACGTGGTAAATTTTTTTTCAATTTTTCAATTAAATTTTTTTTAACTAGCTAATAAAAAGTACTAGCTAACACAAAATCAAAATTACTAGCTACCATCGTACAGGCAGAAAGTTAAATATTTGTTCTAGAACAAAAAACCTCATGATAAAAGCCATTTTCATATGAAACAATTTGTTTAAAAAGTGGGTACCCATAACATTGAAAATTTTAATATGACATTTTCTGTACTCATCATTTGTTGTTCTAGAAGAAAAATATTTGTTCTAGAACATTTTTTTTACAAAATTATAGCTAATATGACAGAACATTAAAAAAAAGTATAGCAAAAACTAGCAACTACAAAAAAAATTCCGGTCATGGGTACACATACTGTAGTAGTGCCTTTCATTTTTATACACGTTGTAAAACGATTCCATGCGTTTTAAATAGAATCCAAATTTTTTCTAAAAAATGTTCTAGAACAAAAAATATTTGTTCCAGAACATAATATTTTTAAAAAAGAATAGTTAACATGTTCTGCAACATTTTCTATACAAATAGAAATAAGAACTAGCTACTATAAAATATTTATAGAAGGAAGTACTGTAGGAGTCGGAACCAGTGTTGAAATTACTATCTAAACCTACCTAAAACACTAGCTACACCATAAAATTTAGAACAATAATTTTTCTTGTCCGTTGAAATCACTCATTCTGTCTTCTGATTTTGACTTTTTATGATATAGTTACATGCTATTAAATTCCCGGCTTACGCCCCGGTGGCTATATTCACTTAATCGCAAAATAAAATGTTCGTGCACTGGTTAAAAGAAGAAACAATATGTGACAGAGGGTAGTATATGAATTAAAAATATTTAAGGAAGATGCCAAATCATGACTTTAAGATTAATATAGATTACCATATTATATGCCATAACGTTCCATTACTATACAATATCTATTATTATCGCGTATCTATTTATTAACGAATATATGAAAACCCCGTCACTTGTAAACAAAATAGGATAGTGTACAGGTAAATTATTGCACAAATGTAAAAAATTAAGCAATTTATAATATATAGAGCGATAGTGTAATAAAATCATAGAGCGCGTTATATAATAACGTTCAACTAAATAAATGATTATATATACTTTTTAAACAAAAATTAACGATCATATTACGATCATTACAATTAGAGTCGAAAATAGTGTCATAAAATATCAGTCACTTAGTTATTTTTTATGGTAATTAATCTAAATAAGAATCAAATAGTAACTGTAATAGTTAGTAACAAGAAAAATTGAGGCTTAATAAAAATATTTATAATTCGATTAAATTGTATCAGAAAATAAATAAAATATGTAACAAGCACGCATACATGTACTGTATGTTATGATGGATGCTAGATGCACAAACTGTTGTACAGTATATATCTATACCAATATACCAAATATAAAATAATAATAACAATATCATTAACAGTATATATATATATATTAATCTCATAGATTATATGATAAAAAGAAGACTTTATGGTTAGAAACGGTGTCTAAATCAGTCTGTAAAAGTTTGATGTGTAGGTTTAGTCTAGCCCAAAGAACGATAATATTGTAGTATGTTTGGATGTATGGTCATTATTGCAGTTGTTTAGGATTGATCGGAAATAAGAGCTATGAAACTTTTCTTTGAAGGTTAGGGGGATGTTTCCAGCTTTAGTTCTGACCTTTGCTCCTTTTAACACCTTCTTCACACAGTATTGTGAGGTAGCAATACTAGTGAGTGTCGGGAGACCTTCTTGCCACGATAAAAGGTTGTAATCATCCATCAGATTATCATGATAGGTTTTTGCGACATGATGTGTTAAAATGGTTGTAAACAGATGTGTAACTTTATCGTTGTTGCAGTTGAACAGGTTATAGATTGCGCAGCATTTTGAAAAGGTCATCATTTGTTCAAAAGATTGGCTGTCATAAAGGTCCATTAGGACGTTGTTCGGTATATAGCTTCCAACGCCAAGGAGTGATCTCATTGCCTTCTGAAGTGTAATTTTCATTTGTTCAAAGAAATGCTTGTCAAGATTTGAGGCACCGTACATTATAGATGGTAAACAGATGGTTTTCCAGATGAAAGAAGAAATGTTCAGTGGTACATCATGGGCAGATAATCCTCTGAGCTTTGCTTTTGACACGTTGATCCAGCATTTCTTGGTTAGATGATTGTGTAGGTTTCTCCCTGTAGATGGCAATGGTAGGCCAAGGTATGATAATTTTTCTTCTTGAATAATATATTTTCCAGATTCTATCTGGAGTGATTCAAGTGTATTTTTTCCTGATGGAGTGCAAACTATATAATGGCATTTTCTGGTGTTCAGTGTTAGCTGTGTGTCTTGGAAAAAGTTAACGCAGATTTGCATTATTCTCTGAATGTCTGTTTTCAGGTTTGCCATTAAGAGAATGTCGTCTGCAAACCCGATTGCCGGGTATGCCTGGGATCCTATATGTGGACCTAGGTGTTCTGTTTCTAAAGTGGTAAATAAGTCTGTCAAGAAAAAATTGAACATCCAGGCTGATAATATTCCACCTTGACGTACCCCTCGGGATAATGCTATAGCTTCCTTATGTCTATAGTTGCCGATCTGTACAATAGCAGTGGACTTATCATAGTATGATTGTATTAGGATAATTAAACTAGGAGACAGGTTGGTCTTGGACAATTTGTCGAACAGGATTTCATGGTTGATGCAGTCGAATGCTGATGTTAGGTCTAAAGATACTACGTGAGTAGTAGGGTCTTGGCCGGCTCTGCGACAGTTGGACCCAACTGACACCCATTGGGTGTCATATGACACCCAATTATCACCCTATGGGTGTCATTGGGTGTCATTGGCGCCAGACTGTCTGGGTGACACCTCCCAATTAGGCTAATTAGACCCTAATTGACAGGTGTCATCAATTAATTAGTACAATTAAACCCTAACATGTGTCCTATTAGGGTTTAATTGATTATCCTAATTAATCAGACTGATTAGCGCCCTGACACACAATGGGTCATCAGTGTTGTCCAACTGTCGCAGAGCCGGCTCAAGAGGGTGTCATAAGTGACACCACAGCTCTGTTATTTATTTATATTTAATTTTAATTAATTATCTATATTTTATTTACCTTTATTTATTCATATTTAATTTTAAATTAATTATTCATTTGTACTTTATTTTAAATTAATTAATTGTATTACTTTTACTTTATACATTGATTTCTATTTTTAGATTAATTAGTTTTTATATTACTTACCGCTACTAAATGAGATCATTATTGGAAGCATCTAACCATAGACTTGCAGCCTTATTTAGCCCTAGGGTATACAGCTCCCCTACTGGTAACTAATTACTCCAGACAGCTTTATCGTTGACCTTTGACCTTTGACCCCCAATTAGCTTTAACCAAGCAACAGCCTATTAATAATAGTTGTATCCAAGCGCCCCGCCCCCTCTGTTACACCTACCGGTAGTTGTAATACCGGTATGTTACACCCACCGATAGTTGTAATACCGGTATGTTTCTTTTATTCATTAATACCTATTTATTTTTATTTAATTTTAATTAATTATTTGTATTCTATTCTATTTATTCGTATTTAATTTTAAATTAATTATTCATTTGTACTTTATTTTAAATTAATTAATTGTATTAACTTTTACTTTATACATTGATTTCTATTTTAGATTAATTAGTTTTTATATTACCAATGAGATCACTATGACATAATGTCTATTTTTAGCTCTATGGTTTATAGATCCCTTATCGTTAACTTTATAATCTTTCCTCTCGCGGCCCCTTTGTCTTCGTTATTCAATGGCGCCACTCTGCCTACCATTGAATAACATTGGGCAATCATTATCTCGCCTGATGTGACGTCATCAAAGCTGCTCTCTGATTGGTTTAATTATACAGTCTTTTCTCCCTCCTGTTCCCTGATTGGCTAACCCATTCTAGCCCCCTCTATAATAGCCCCCGTTCACCACATTCCCAATCATTGTCTCTTTGTTTTCCTGAAAAGTTTTAATTATTTTCGTAAAAGTATTTATTTATTTTTATTTCCTAAACGAGTTACCGGTACACAATCACAATGGCACATTCAGAAATCAGCTATTCAATCAACGATCTGGTTTGCAACGAAAATCAGTTTATGCTACAAGACAACTCGTTTGGTCTATATTTCGATCCGGCGAACAAACTCTTCCCGTTAACGATAAATACAACCTTAAACCAACCCATCCCGATTCCGGCAAACTACGCGCACTTTATTTTCCGCGCCTGCTACGAACTTCACGATGGACAATATCAAACCCTCGATGATAACAAACTTCATTCCTCCAACCACGGTTTCAAACTTTTAAAAAGGGACAACAAAATAACGTTCAATCTAACTACTTCGCCCGAAACGTTTACGATTCCAACTAGTATAGTCGATTTTATTCGAGAAAACATCAACCAAGATGTGGCAAATCGTCTACTGGGTTTAACCACTCTCGTAACCTCCTTCTTCTCCGATGATCGCTTATTTGATTTTCATAGTATCGCAAACTCGATTCTTCTTCTCATCTGGAACTCGTCGACTCCGACCGAGGAAGAGGAGACTCGTTTCTTTAAACTTTTCGATAAGGATGTTCTCACTTTCGGCGAGAAATTGAATGAGCTCACATGCTTTTTTGCCAATAAAGTCTCCTATTACTTTGGAATCAATTATAGAGTTGGCACCTATGGAAGTATTAACCCAGTGAATCCACTCGAGTTAATAAAGCTGGAAGACACTGTAAACAGTTCATGGATCACATTTTCCGTCACCTGCGCCAATTTATTTCAACAATATGTAAACATCTGTCGCCCTTTTATTAATCCTACTACTCACCTTGTCCTAAAACCGGGAAATTGGGTTGCTTTTGACTATTGCACTTTTGGGTTTGTTACAAATATTCGGAACGAGCGCAATTTAGCGATCACCAATGGCTACGAGGTTGACGATGGAAAGGCTATTGTTTCTTCTAGGGGCATGATTCTTCTTACACCAACCGAGGTCGGCGAATTGAAATGGTTCGATTCAACCATCGAGGATAGTGAATGTGTCTGCTACGATGAACTTAACGTATACAAAGACAACATTTCCGAGCGAATATCGATACAAAGTTGTATCAGTGATTCAGAAATTGATTTACAGATAACCGAGAGAAAATTTAACGAATCCTTTACTATAGCTAACACGATTCAAGCGCGCGAGGCTCTAATCAGATTCAAGGCTATGGCTATACAATTTGCTTTCAAACCGAAGCAGATTACGATCCCCAATCACCAGCGCTATCTCATAAATAGCAGTATCGCAGCCTTTATCTATAAGTTCAAATCCGAAAAATATGTTGGTATCTGGCCCATTTTAATGAAAGACGAAGAGAATACCACTTTTCAGTTCATCAACGGTCTCAATATTAGGGGCAGCGATTTTCTCACGATAAATATAACCAACCCACCCAACTCTCACTACTATCTCAGTCCTTACATTCATATCGAGAACAAACCAACAGAAATTATATTCACCAATACGAAAAATACCAACACTATCACCCTGTCCAACGACTTTACCATCGCGCGCCTTTTCGAATTACTAAAACGTTCTCTCAGAGAAGGCATCTTTCTCCCACAGCAAACACACCTTAATCTATTTCACCCCCCAAGAAAAGGCTATCTCAACAATCTATTAAAGAGAAAATTATCTCAACCATTAATAGTATCGGACCCTAAAAGGGTTAAACCAGTTATTCTCGGAGGCCAGCAACCCTATTAATATAAACAGTCTCTATTTATTGAAAACTGTTCTGACTATATCTTTTGTTATTGTTGATGTTCTTATATTATTTATTATTAATGTTGTTGGTAAATTATTTATCTGTTGTTGTTATATTATTTAATATTGATGTTGTCGGTAAATTATTTATTCTTGTTTCCCCATAATGTTTAAAAAATATAAGATGTTTAACCACTTATTTTTCATTTTTCTCTACTAGTTAATCTATACTATGAGAGCGAGCCATGAAATAAGTGAGTCTCAGCATACCATTAATGACCCCTACTGCTTCTTCGTAATCAATTTGAATGTTAACCCCTAAATAAACAGCCAATCCCTATGAATTCTTTACAAACTCGATATGCAAGTTGTTTATCAGAGTTGAATTTATTTAAAATACATTATTTAGCGTTTTTGTGATTAATGCTATAAATTATATTCACCAAAATGAAAATATCCACCCTATTACTCTTTCCATCAAGCGATGCTTTGTATGTATTGATGGCGAGCAAAGTTTTCAGGGCGACCACCTCTAGGCTGTAAGTATACTGTTCTGCCCTATCATAGACACTCTGTCTTTTAGATGCTTCACTGTTAATATTAAGCCGTTAGCCATGGCGCCGCTGATAAGCCGCGAGGATATTCAAAGGCTTTGGTTTGATTGTTCGTACTATGGATAGTTCAATGAAATCATGAAAGGGAGGGCCGCATGGGTTGATAGTGATAGCCCCTCATCCTTATTTTCCCGAGAAATTCTTAAAGGCGACTATGAATAGAACAATGAAACATTAAAGGGAGGACCGCATATGATGGGAATGATAGCCCTTCAACTGCCTTTTACCCAGATTTGCGTAAGATCGAGGGAGGATGTAGAGGAAAATATACTCATAGCTTTAATGCCCCATTTGATTAAAGTAGAGCAAATTTAGCTTTCACCTAAGGGTTATCACTCCATGCGACTGCAAAATTTAAAATTCTATCTATGATGTATTCGCTATATTTCGTTTGCTGACAATATTTCATCGCGAAATTAAAAGCAGCTGCTATTACTATTATTATAGTATATTATCTAAAGTAGTGAGACTGAGTTGGAACAGATAGGATAATTGCACTTGTTATGTTTTAGATTAGTAGCTTTAATCATAATACTACCGGGCTATAAAATGTTGTACAAACACCGGGGAGGGTCATAATGACCCTGGTCGGGGATAGGGAATCGAATCTGTGAGAATCTGTATATCCTATTTTGTGTTTACTTTTTATTTTTTCCGCGAAGCGACGGCAAAAATTTAAAATTTCTGAAAATTTCGCGGATAGAGAATTATAAATATATTTGGTGAGCATAGTGCTACGCGAAGGCTCCATGGCAGATATATTTTAGCTATGGACTCGTATATCCATTCTACTCTACTATAGCCAGACTGTCTTCGAGGTGCCCCGTTAGCCTTGGCGCCGCTAAATTTGCATGAGGGCCGGCCATGGTCTTATATGTAGTTCTCTCTCTAGCAATATAGCCCATGTTCACAATGTTGCGCCGGAGGGGGCTCTCTCATCCACCCGATATAAGACATAGCGACACACCGCACACAAAGCCTTTGTCGATCCCAGCAAGTTAGCCTCCTGCTGTGTGATCTTTTATATCCAAATAATCTCTGATGGTTGCGCATAAAAATTTTGCTTACTATTACATAATTATATTAGTATTAGGACTATTTATCCTTAATAATTATATTAGAATTATAAATGTATTTACCCCCACATTATTTATTACTATTAGGTCTATTTATTCAAGAAATTATATGTTTTTATAATATACTTTGGAAAATTAGTCGACTAAGTCATAATTTTTAAAACTTTAAATACGGGTTGAGTTATTTTATAAAGTTAAGAAGAATGAACCAATAGAGGGAGCCTGAAGTCTAATCTCTTGGTCTTTACTCACATTAACTCCCAAGGTTGCATACTATAACTATAGCCGGCGGGAGAGTCAAAGCTAGAGTGTATGCTAGAGTTATCCAAGAGCTAGGAAAAAGAATAATGCTCTTCTAGGGTCCAAACTCACATCCCTCCAATTAGAGAACTAAGCAAATGACCAGCTTGAAGACCTTAGACCCTTAATCGGAGGCATCGAGCAGCCAATGAGAGAGCAGATGCGAGTACAGTGGTAAAGCCCATCCATAGTGAGGTAGCGTTGCACTAGCTCTCAAGGATAGTTATACTCACCGTTCAAATATCCCTCGCAAACCAGATTCCCCCCAACATCTAAAGTAATCCACTTCAATGTAAAATATATAATGCAATATAACTCGAATATTTCTGTTTTTATAATATAAATAATAATTGTAGCATAAATTTATAATTTAACATAAATATAATATGAAAATTCACTTTAACATAGAGTAACTAAACTAAACACAAAATAGGATAAACAGATGGTCACGGGTTCAATCCCTACTCGCGACCAATATAAAACCAACACAAAATAAGTTAAACATAGAATAACTAGAGTACCTAAACTAAACACAAAATAGAATAAACAGATGGTCACAGGTTCGATCCCTAGTCGTATCCCGTTTTATGGAAAATAAACAGGAGGTCACGGGTTCAATCCCTACTCGCGTCCATTATAAAACCAACCCAAAATAAGTTAAACCAGGGTTCGAGTCCTACTAATGCAATTATAAAAAGTAGGTAACACGGATGCTCACGGATTCAAACCCTACTCAGGGAAAAATAAAAACCAACACAAAATAAATAATATAGTAAACTTTCATGTATACCATAGTAAATAAACTAATTTAATAATATAGTTTGTAAAATAGATAATGATCCGGGGAATTCACCGGTAGGACACATGGAAACGATTTTATTACTATGAAATACACTGAAATATGTACTCACATTAACTCCCAAGGTTGCATACTATAACTATAGCCGGGAGAGTCAAAGCTAGAGTGTATGCTAGAGTTATCCAAGAGCTAGGAAAAAGAATAATGCTCTTCTAGGGTCCAAACTCACATCCCGCCAATTAGAGAACTAAGCAAATGACCAGCTTGAAGGCCTTAGACCCTTAATCTGAGGCATCGAGCAGCCAATGAGGGAGCAGATGCGAGTACAGTGGTAAAGCCCATCCATGGTGAGATAACGTCACACTAACTCTCAAGGATAGTTATACTCACCATTCAAATATCCCTCGCAAACCAGATCCCCCCAACATCTAAAGTAATCCACTTCAATGTAAAATATATAATGCAATATAACTCGAATATTTCTGTTTTTTATAATATAAATAATAATTGTAACATAAATTTATAATTTAACATAAATATAATATGAAAATTTACTTTAACTGTTTTTTATAATATAAATAATAATTGTAACATAAATTTATAATTTAACACAAATATAATGTGAAAATTCACTTTAACATAGAGTAACTAAACTAAACATAAAATAGGATAAACAGATGGTCATACTGTAGGTTCAATCCCTACTCGTGTCCGTTTTATGAAAAAAATATAAAAAGTAAACATAGAATAACTAGAGTACCTAAACTAAACACAAAATAGGAAAAACAGAAGGTCACGGGCTCAATCCCTACTCGTATCCCGTTTTATGGAAAATAAACAGGAGGTCATAGGTTCAATCCCTACTCGCGACCATTATAAATCCAACACGAAATAAGTTAAACCAGGGTTCGAATCCTAATCATGAAAATATAAAAAGTAAACATAGAATAACTAGAGTAACTAAACTAAACACAAAATATGATAAACAGATTGTTACGGGTTCAATCCCTACTCGCGACCAATATAAAACCAACACAAAATAAGTTAAACATAGAATAACTAGAGTACCTAAACTAAACATAAAATAGGATAAACAGGTGGTCACATGTTCGACCCCTTCTCGTATCCCGTTTTATAGAAAAATATAAAAAGTAAACACAAAATAGGATAAACAGATGGTCACGGGTTCAATCCCTACTCGCGACCAATATAAAACCAACACAAAATAAGTTAAACATAGAATAACTAGAGTACCTAAACTAAACATAAAATAGGAAAAACAGAAGGTCACGGGCTCAATCCCTACTCGTATCCCGTTTTATGGAAAATAAACAGGAGGTCATAGGTTCAATCCCTACTCGCGACCATTATAAATCCAACACGAAATAAGTTAAACCAGGGTTTGAATCCTAATCATGAAAATATAAAAAGTAAACATAGAATAACTAGAGTAACTAAACTAAACATAAATTAGGAAAAACAGAAGGTCACGGGTTCAATCCCTACTCGCGTCCATTATAAATCCAACACAAAATAGGAAAAACCAGGGTTCGAGTCCTACTAATGCAATTATAAAAAGTAGGTAACACGGATGGTCACGGATTCAAACCCTACTCACGGAAAAATAAAAACCAACACAAAATAAATAATATAGTAAACTTTCATGTATACCATAGTAAATAAACTAATTTAATAATAAAGTTTGTAAAATAGATAATGATTCAGGGAATTCACCGGCTGGACACATGGAAACGATTTTATTACTATGAAATACACTGAAATATGCACATCCTATATATATTCTAATCGCACAAAATAATTCGGGGGTATAGCTAATAAATATTGCTTTATTATTAATTGTATGATGTCCACATTTTTTCATTAATAATTTAAAATTAACACTTGGAAAAATAATAGTTCGTGTTTCGGTATTAAGTTTCAAATTTTGTAATTGCATCCCGATAGTTTGTTTTAAATAAAGCAATTCACTAGCTAAATTATTGCAAAGGCTTACAATTGTTACTGCGCCGCTGGGAAATAGCATTAAAGTTGAATCGTCACCTTTGTAGATAAACATGTTTGGTTTTAAGCAACTTTGACCTATAATTTGCTGTGAAATTTTATCTAGTTCAAATTTGGCAATGTTTTTTCCGGTAAACTGTTTATTGGTTATTTCTATTTTGTTGTTCAATTTCTTATTCTAGAAAAATTAAATTAAATTCTAGTAGGGGGGATTACTACTCGTTTCGCCGGTCTAACAAGCTTAGTGCTATAGTGTCCGTATGGTTTGCTGCTATATTTACTACTCCAATATGATTTCGTATCCCAGAGCGTTAGTGCCTTCTTATAGACATGACCAGTAAAAATTTGATGCTTTCTAGAAGTGAGGGTAGAGTTATAGCGGAAGAGCATTGCCTCGTTTTCAAAACAGTCTGCATAATCCTCGTGTGTTAGTTGCTTAGCGACAACCGATCTAGATACACCTTTGGCGGTTTTCTTGATTGGGGCATCGTAGGATTGAAAACTGTAGACCTTTGGTTTAAGGAAAACCCACTGTTTATACTGCAAACCG
This sequence comes from Nemertoderma westbladi, assembly GCA_032718475.1. NCBI lineage: Eukaryota > Metazoa > Xenacoelomorpha > Nemertodermatida > Nemertodermatidae > Nemertoderma > Nemertoderma westbladi. Next base: position 24,075 of record JAUCBJ010000218.1, on the reverse strand, counting down.
CAGCTCTCATCTTTTATGAAGCCGAGAGCCGCTTTGTGTTTAATGGTATAGAGTGGATGTGTTGTACTGTAGTTGGAAGTATCTAGGAAACCACCCTCAAACATTGCCCGTAGAAAGGTTAGCTGTGGTGTATTAGTTACGCTTAGCATTAGAGAATCCGTGTCACCGGCTAGACAGCGAATCTGGCAACCCAGTTTTTGTTCTAGAGGCTTCAGTTTGTTGTAAAATAGGTCGTACATCTGTAGCTTAGATAGATCTAGTATAGTGCAACCGATGAACACGCCCTGATTTAGGCAAACAGCCTCTTTAGTGAAAGTATGACCACTCAAGTTGGGGGTAAAGACAACAAACGATTCGTGGTTGGGCTTGGCTAAGAGCAAATCGCATTGTTCGTCGCTATTGCATAACCTGAAAGAAACGCGGTCTCTAACCTTTTGGAGGCATTTCCCATATAATGCATAGTTCATCAACTTATAAAATAGGACCTCGAATGGGTTATTTGCCGACTGTCTTTTATTCGTATTAAAACTAATGTAGTCCTTGAAAATATATTTTTGTGAAAAAGAGTAGACCCTGTGAACTTGTGTAAGTTTAAGACCGAGCTTCAAATAGAGCTGAAGTAGCTTAATATGGATACCGTATTCAACCTTATTAAACTGATGTAGTAGTAGCTTAGTACAGGTATCGTTGTATGGTCTACAGGTAGCCGTATCGGTGAGATTGTAATGCTCCCAAAGATCTTCCATGTATTCGCTAAGAAAGGATTTAGGGACTGACATCTTCTCCGCTCCTAGAGGCAGATCGGCGGTCAAATCATGAATTTCATTCGGGTAATGTAGATCAACTATGCAATAATAACCAGTGTCCCCGCTTGCATCTACTGTAGCTAGGTCTATGGGGGTAGTTACGAGTTTAATATTAGCGTAGGGAAGTTTCTGGCTCAGGGCGCAGCCGTAAAGGTTATTCGCATCGATGGGAATTAGATATTTCTCGGGGAGACTGGAGTCATAGTCGGGTTTATCGGGAATATTTGCGTCTACGGAATGTGTATTCAAGAATACTAGACCACCCCTAATATTTGTTTCAAAGTCCGAGTAGATGGAAGCGTCTGATAGTAATTGAATTTCTGATTGCGTGAATTTCAGCGCCGCGTCGTAAGTTAATCCAGGGGCAGTGAAGTACATTACGGGCTCGAGTCCATAATTAGTAAGACAGAGGGATCGGAACTGCTCGAAAGTATCAGCCAATAGGGTAACGTCTAGAACCAAATAGCCAATCATATAGTCGAAGATTGTTGCGCAGTTTAATTCATCCCAAGTAGTAAGCGCGCGCTGATAGTTTTCTGCGCTACATTGTTCCATTTTGAGATCATTATAGAAGCTTTCTATTGGGGGGAGTGTAGTTTCGTGTAGGTTTGAAATATTTTGAATGTAGGAATATGGGAATACACCCTTGTTTTTTATTGTGTTATCGCTAATGTTGGGATAGAGTTGGGTCATTTGAGCTAGTGTATGGGGTATGGCTGTTGCTAGGTTACTATTATTTTTAGTGAGATAACTACTAAGATTATCTAGGCTGGCAGTCATAAATTGATAGGAATCTAGAAAATTAATGGAGATACTTTCTTTAGTGTTGGCTGTTGGGGTACTCGGATCGATTGGGAAGCTAACTTTAAGGTGAATATAAGTTTCGGTGTTTTTTGGTATTATAGTCATTTTCCAGTGTGTTCTAGAACTATCGGTCATTCCTTCTTTTAGTAGTAAATGCATATCGAATTTCCTCAAGTTATGAAATATAATATAAAAATTATTCCGTTTTAGGGAAAGTTTCCTGTTGCAGCTGACGCAAGCAGCTCCTCGATACTCCCCGCTATAATGATCATGATCGCGGACTTTGGTGCTGAGATTGTCATTGAGGTTTAAATTATGAGAATCAGGGGTTAAATTACAGTTGCAGACGTAGCATTGTGTAGCGTTATTAAAGTCAGTTTGTTGGCTAGTAGTGAGTTGCATGGGAACGTGCGTGTTTGTACTAGAAATGGACCAATCGTATAACTCCCTACAATGACTTTCCATAGCGGTTAGAAAGTCGCGCATTACGTGGTTACTGCCATCGTCGCGGAAAATTTGAGCATCTGTTTTAGGAGGGTTAATTAATTTCTGATTTGGTACTGTATAAAAGGCTGCCGCGCTAGCTATATGTTTCTGTGGGAGTTTAATATTGTTTGTAGGTTCTAGAATAGTTTCAATGTCGGCGTATATACAGAAAGGTGGGGATAGAGTCTTATCGTACCTGTCAAATTTAACCAAGAGATTTTCGGGCATATACTCGAGCTGGCGTTTACCCGTATAGCAGCGCTCTCGATGTTCTCCCAATGATTTGTCAGTGTAAAAGGCTCTGAGACAGCGTTCGCAGTGCGTCTTGTTGCCGGTAGAAGTAGCTTTAGTATTTATTAATCTATCTATGTTAGTAATAGCTACATAGTGGGCAGGGTTTTTGGTTGTGGCTTCGATAAATAATAAGTTTAGTACAGTTTTACCGGAACAGTGCGCGCTATCTGGTTGACTTAAAATGGAGAGTTCTTCCGTATTACTCCAATAAAGAAGGTTTATGCAGTATATAGGGTTGGCTTTCAGAAACTGGGGAATACCAGTTACTTAAACCGGAAAACTTAAATTGGAAAAATCAAACATGTTTAGGAAAGGAGTAAACGTTGAAATTCTACTAATATTATTTTGTTTTCTATCAATTTTCTTATAATTTGCGGCGGCTAATACTGCATATTTAAAGCATTCCCCCAGCGGGCAGTCTACGCTTACGGTACATTTTTTATTTAATAATAATTTAGAATTATTGAAGCCTTGACCCTTTAAATAGGGGTTGCGTTGGGAACGCGCAATCTCAATAGTTATTCGCTCGATGGCTATTATGCGCCAACCCGAGCCGAGGCAGAGAAACACGCTTAACAGTTGATCGATACGATTGACGGCGCCGGAAAACCAGTTATTAAAGTCGCTATTATTCAGAATTTGATTATTGTTACCGCTAGATTTAAAACAGAACGATTCAATTTGAAATCCCTCGCTGGTTTCACGCTCCATTACGATATTGATTGTAAGCCAGACTCTTAAAAAAGTTCCCATGGCACTACGTAAATGGCTACTAACGTGTTCTTGAATGTGTGGAAAATTTTCGTTTAATGTTAATTCAGCGTCGAGTCTTGTTTCTGCGAGGTCATTGTTATAGGTAAACAGTCGTCCGTGTGCGCTTCCGTTGGAGGGTGGTTGAAATGGATTGTTTGGGGAAATAGAATCTCGTGAAGTTGAAGGTTCATTATTGGAGCCGCCGCCGCCGACTTGTTCTGGAGTAGAGTTGATGGGGGATGAGTGGGAGGTAGTCGGAGTTTTGCGTTTCCGCGAAAAAAGTCGAGAGTAGCATTCATGCTCAGTAAAGGATGATAGGGTGAGCGAATCCCCGCAGCGGCAATCGGCTGGCTCGTTTACGTAACTAAATCCTGTTCCCCCCTGAGGACACGAAACAAGATGGCCAACCAGTGTCTTCTTTTCCAAGGACCAAGTCGGGCAGCAGTCGCATCTATATTGCGCGAAATGAATTTTAATATGAGATTTTAGATGATCACTCCGCATCTCTTTGTCGCAGATGGGGCAGCTGACTTTATTGGTTGATCTTGGCATCTTGAATCTAGAAAAATATGTAGATTATTTATAAAAATAAAAAATACTGTATACTTGCTAAAAATAAAGTAAAACAGTAGGTATTAATCGGTTACTAGGCAACAATACTGTGTTTGTACAGTTAGGCCTATTGCTGTATTGTAGCAATCAGTCAGTGAAACATAAAGCAGACAGTCGGCAGTATCTAGTGTAGTAGTGCTAGTGTACCAGCGGTTAGATAGTGGCGATAGCCAAGACACAATAGCGATGGCAGTTATTATTCGTGGAAAGAGGGTCTATAAACAGCAGTCAACAGTCAGTCAATGCAGTAGTGCTAGTGAAAAGTCTGCCAGAAGTCAGACGTACCGGTAGCGTTAACCAATAGAAATCAACGATAGGCCTAGCTAATCGCTGTGTGAGAACTCAGTTAGTCAGTAGGATATATAGTGAAAACTGCAGTATTCATTGTTGTTCAGTAGGGTCTATATCGTTACTACAGTGGCACTAGGCTAACTCGAATGAAGCGGTATCGGTAGTTGGGTAGACAAGCAGATAGGTAGATGTAGGCCTATTGATCGAATGCTTCGATCACGGTTTAGGTTATCGGTACCACCGCAGTCTGACAGTAATTAATAATGAGCCTTCTGTAATACTGTTGTATCGGTAGACATTAAATGTAAATTGTTTGCTAGCGGCGTCGATAGTACCATCAGATGGTGGAAGGCAGATTTTACTTACGGTATTAGTAAATATTCACGGAAAGAAGAAGTTTGGAAGTTCGTGAGGAAGTTGGTTGACGTGGACAACGAGAGAATTTATTTACCGATAGAACGGAATGGTATCGGAAATTAGAAATAATGGAATATTACGCGGCGGATATGCGGAAAGTTTGTTGTCGACGATGAGCGATAACGCGGCGAAATGACAGACACCGGCAGATTTTACTTACGGTGTTAGTAAATATTCACGGAAAGAAGAAGATTGGAAGTTCGTGAAGAAGTTGGTTGACGTGGACAACGAGAGAATTTATTAACCGATAGAACGGAATGGTATCTGAAATTAGAAATATTGGAATATTACGCGACGAATACGCGGAAAGTTTGTTGTCGACGATGAGCGATAACGCGGCGAAATGATACTAGAAAAATAAGATGAATATTTGTAAAAAGATAAAAAATACTGTAAGCAGATAGGCGGATGTAAGCCTATTGATCGAATGCTTCGATCACGGTTTAGGCTATCGGTACCACCACAGTCTGACAGTAATTAATAATGAGCCTACTGCAATACTGTTATACCGGTAGACATTAAATGTAAATTGTTTGCTACCGGCATCAATAATAGTACCGTCAGATGGTGGAAGGCAGATTTTACTTACGGTGTTAGTAAATATTCACGGAAAGATGAAGTTCAGAAGTTTGGAAGTTCGTGAGGAAGTTGGTTGACGTGGACGACGAGAGAGTTTATCAACCGATAGAACGGAATGGTATCGGAAAAATATTACGCGGCGGATACGCGGAAAGTTTGTTGTCGACGATGAACGATAACGAGGCGAAATGACAATAATATAACTATACAACTGGATAGTTGACTGATGATAATAAATAAATATTCTTAAATAAATAATATTAAATTCGAAAACAAAATAATGGTAAATGATGTTAATCGTAACTTGCAATTGAAATAATGACGTAATATATTAGTGGGGATGTATTAAATAGCAATTCGGTTAGTAGGGGAGGCCCTTGTCTCTTAAATGAGCCAATCAGAGCGCAGCAGCAGAAATGAAGCCCGCTGATTGGCTGTTCGCGCAAAAGCGGTTACCAAGGCAACTTCTCGTGTTGATTCTATATTAGAAAACCCCCGTAGACATCTCGACTAATTATGTTGAGTTGGCTGTATAACAGAAGCAGGTCTGGTGCAAAGGAAAGGGATTAGTAGAGAGGAATGCGTGATTAGTGGCGCTTCATTGTTATGATACGGGCTGCCTGGATATAGGAAAGGGACAAAGCGACGCCGGCTATAGTGGGAACAATGGAGGGCCGCTTGAGCATTAGCCTTGGGCGATATACGGATTTGCTGTAGTCAAGGCCGCGATGGGATTATTAGTGAGTCATCGAAGGGACTGCTAACAGACGGGATCGCTCATTTATATTTGCCTGGGGGGTATACGTATAGATTCACTGCCTGTTGTATCTACTAATGAAAAGCGATGGCAGAGGAGGGGTCCCCCGCCGATGAACGTAGTTGATAGTTGCCGGGAATGTGGTGAGCTGGGGATGCAATAGGTAATTATAAAGTTAAATATAGACATTATGTCATAGTGATCTCATTGGTAATATAAAAACTAATTAATCTAAAATAGAAATCAATGTATAAAGTAAAAGTTAATACAATTAATTAATTTAAAATAAAGTACAAATGAATAATTAATTTAAAATTAAATACGAATAAATAGAATAGAATACAAATAATTAATTAAAATTAAATAAAAATAAATAGGTATTAATGAATAAAAGAAACATACCGGTATTACAACTACCGGTAGGTGTAACAGAGGGGGCGGGGCGCTTGGATACAACTATTAATAATAAGCTGTTGCTTGGTTAAAGCTAATTGGGGGTCAAAGGTCAAAGGTCAACGGTAAAGCTGTCTGGAGTAATTAGTTACCAGTAGGGGAGCTGTATACCCTAGGGCTAAATAAGGCTGCAAGTCTATGGTTAGATGCTTCCAATAATGATCTCATTTAGTAGCGGTAAGTAATATAAAAACTAATTAATCAAAAATAGAAATCAATGTATAAAGTAAAAGTAATACAATTAATTAATTTAAAATAAAGTACAAATGAATAATTAATTTAAAATTAAATATGAATAAATAAAGGTAAATAAAATATAGATAATTAATTAAAATTAAATATAAATAAATAACAGAGCTGTGGTGTCACTTATGACACCCTCTTGAGCCGGCTCTGCGACAGTTGGACAACACTGATGACCCATTGTGTGTCAGGGCGCTAATCAGTCTGATTAATTAGGATAATCAATTAAACCCTAATAGGACACATGTTAGGGTTTAATTGTACTAATTAATTGATGACACCTGTCAATTAGGGTCTAATTAGCCTAATTGGGAGGTGTCACCCAGACAATCTGGCGCCAATGACACCCATAGGGTGATAATTGGGTGTCATATGACACCCAATGGGTGTCAGTTGGGTCCAACTGTCGCAGAGCCGGCCAAGACCCTACTACTTACGTGTAAAGGAGATGAGCCCTTGTTAAACCATTCTATCAGTTTTGAAGCTGTCAGATATGGTGTTTCATTGCACATCCCTTTCTTGTATGCCATTTGTAGGGAACTTGTGTCAATAGATGTTAGTTCCTTCACCACTGTGTGCTCCCACAATTTCAGTAGTATCGATATAATAGAAATACCTCTGTAACTTGACATTTGATTTTTTTGTCGATCATAGCTCTTCAACTGTGGGAGCAATAGTCCTAAACACATAAGGTTTGGGAAGTATCCCGTGCTTCGCATTTCATTAAAGAGAAAAGCAATAAAATTACACATAGATTCGGAGTTTCCATAACATAGGTGTTCCGCAGAGATGTTGTTTGAATCAGCAGCCTTACCTTTATTCAGTTTTTTAATTGCATCGTTTATATCTTCTGTACTCAATAGGTTAAAGTCATTATGGTTATCTTTATTTTGTTGATGATGAGGTACTGCTTGAAACTTCGGATGCGGTTCAGAAGTTGAGAAGCTTCGATTGTTGTTATTATAGAAATTCTTGTAGTGGTCATATAGGTTATTTGCATTGCCTGGTGACATTTGGTGGCTGTTGTGTGCATCTCTTTCTTTCAGTTTGTTCCAGAATGTGTTTGGGCTGGTTGAACATGCTTGAGTAAGAGTAGTGACTTGTTCTCGATATATCCTGTGTTGTAGCATGGATAGTTCTCTCGTTTTCTGCATCTGCTTGAGTTTGTTTTCAGGGTTTACCGTTTCTCGATTATTGGTGTTGGTGGTGCTTGCGTTTCTACTTTTAGATAGTTGCGGTTTCCAGTTCTTTCTTCTTCTTGGTGTGATATAGGGGATATGTTTATTGGCAGATGTCAAGATAGCCTTTATGAAAGATTCTGCTGCCGTATCAATTGTGTTGTCTTCAGTAGTATTGTGGTTTTCTAGCAAAGGTTGTATGGAGGCTTCAATATCTTTCTTGTAGGAATCTAATTGCTTCATTGATGCATTTTTGAATAAGTAAGCTTTCCTTCCCAAGGTTTTGGTCCACCTGCCATCGTAATTTATATTTTCTAGCCTATGGAGATAGAAAGTGGTTAGTACTGGCGTATGGTGTGATTGGTTGTTTGTATCATCTTCAAAAATGTGACTTTCAGGTTGTTTTCCTTGTATTAGTGAGTTTGAACAGATTTTGCACGGAAACAATTATTTAAATCAATCGAAAAAATTTTCAATTTTTGCTTATACATACCATAGTAATGCCTCCCATAACATAGTAATGCCTTTAAATATAGCTAGTAAATTTTTTTAAACAATAGCTACGTTAAAAATACTAGCTACCATAGAAAAACATCATATTTTAATCAATAACTTACATGTTCTAGAACATTTAAAACAACAAAAAGTGAAAACACTAGCTAGTATAAAAGTACAGTTAAAAATCCAAAAATGTGGCCACGGGCGTTAGATAGGTTTAGCTATAGCAATTTCAACACTGGTTCCGACTCCGACATCCTTTGTAGAAGCTATATTTTGTAGTAGATAGTTCTTATATTACTATCTGTATAGAAAATGTTCCAGAACATGTTAGCTATACTGTTTTTAAAAAAATATGTTCTATGACGAATATTTTTTGTTCTAGAACATTTTTTAGAAAAATCTGGATTCTATTTAAAACGCATGGATTCGTTCTAAAACGTGTTCAAAAATCCGAACCGAAGTAATATATTCTTAAAAATTATATTTGAATTTACAGACAAGATAAACAATCATATTAACCTAAAGTACTGTAATGACATTCCAACTGTTTATTTTCCTCTCATCAACTTCTTCCATCCAGCTGCAACATCGAATTGATTATTTATCGACTTTCCCACTCCTTTCTTCCCACACCCCTTCGATCTTCCTCTCTTTTCATCTTCCTTTCTTCTTCCCCTTTCCTCCACGACTCCTTGATCTACTCCCTTTACCTCGACGAATCTTTGATCTACTCCCTTTACCTCGGCGAGAATAACTCTATTCCACAGCGCTGATTGAACCCCGAACACAAAGGGCATTCCCCCTCACTATGGCTATCCCGATGCGTTGCTTCAGCCACAAGCTCTCGCATGGGTCTCCTGACTCCGCTATGAGTCTTCGGCCAAGATCTTTTAACACGCTGATGGTGGATGGACCGAATACTCCTGTGGTCTCGAAGGCCAGGGGTTCGAATTGGTACTGCTGACCCAAATTGCGGTATTTCACACGCTTTAGCTCCTCCGCTGCTGCTGATGCTGAGGATGGCTCAATGGCAGAGCGAATGATGTGGGATGGGGCAAAGGTATCCACACATGTAGCATCCCATACCAGGCACCGGCCTTTCGAGTAGGGGTAGATGGTCATACCATCAGGACGTTTCCCATCTCCCCTATCCAACCCAGTAGGTTCCAGGACAGATGGTAGACCAGCTCTGCTCAGTGAACGTTTCAGCACATTGTTGAGAGCTGCATGACGTGGGAACCTACCCATGCTGTTTCGGCAGGACAGTGCATGGTGCCCAAGAATATCCACTTCCTTGCCACACTTGCAGGTGTGTTTATGGCAGATAGGTGCACCAACTCTCTGTGCTATACCAATTCGAAGAGCTTCCGGATCCAAATTCGACCCTAAAGATGGAATAGGGCTCGCATGAAGCCAAAGCCCACTCTCCACTTGCGCTGCTGCAGCCAGGCGTGCTGTTTCGACCTGATCCGCTTTGGCAAACAGGTCTCTCTGTGTTATAGTCGCAGAGATAGTGTCCCACGCTTTCTGGTTATTCCTGGCTGCCCCACTGGGTTCCTCAACTGAAGAGAACTTCTCCCTCCATGCCTTGACGGCTCCTGCCAAATCACACGATGGCTCCAGTCCAAATGTGTTAGAGAGGACGGAGTTAACGAGGATATCGGTGGAATGAAGAGAGGAAATATAACTAGGCAGTGCCAGATCTTCCAACTTACGGATCCCAAGTCCCCCGAGACTGACTGGTAGTGATCCCTGGGTACTGGATTTTGCATGAAAGTTAACATTGGTGATACTAGAAAGGGCATCTTGGACAACTGTATCAAATTCCTGCAAGTCACCAGTGTTGTTGAATGTGGGTGATGTGCGCAGAGTGTACTGTAGCCGGGGGACTGCCAGACAATTCTTGAGTAAGGTGAAGCCTTGATGTGCATCAAAATGTACCAGCCGATCAACCATCACCTCGAGAGACTTGAGCTTTGATTGGATAGCTGGTTCAATAGCATCCCGTGTAAGGGGAGCTCCTAGAAGGACCTGGTCCACCTTGTTTAGGACCCTAATATTAGGGAGGAGCTGACTGAACTTGTGGATTGTCTCAGTAGCGGCTTCTGGTGTATGGTTGAGTAGTATCAATTCACACTTTGCATCGTTAACTATTAGACCAATCTTCGCTAGCTCTGGTATTATTGCCACGACATCCGAAAGAACACTCTCTGTAGTACCACCTACCGTACCATCGTCAAGAAACCAGATATTCAGCTCTGAACCAACAAGTTTGGTGACAGGCTCCTCTCCCACCGCGAAGAGAAGAGGGCCACTAGGATCACCCTGTTGCATACCAGTGGCCGATTCGATGTGATCTCCGAAAATAAGGACTGTAGGTGTGGAATAAGCCTGCCACACAAGGGGGTAAATACTTGGCAAACGATCACGAGCTGCCTTCAGGAAAACATCACGACGCATACTGTTAAATGCATTCTTCATGTCGATTTTCAGTACCACCTTCTGTTCCTTAGTGCCATTGATATATTGCCGGGTCGCATGCACAGCTGCCTCACAACCACCCTTGGTTCCATAACCTAGCTGTGTGGGCCTTAGTTCAGCTCCAAGAACTTCTGATAGGGGTTTAATGCCAGTTTTTGTCACCAAGCGCCGGAATGTATTGCCGACAGCAATTGGACGCAGACCTCCCCCCTTTTTGTTAAGGGCGCAGAGACAGGCCCCAAAGAAGATTGGCACAGCAAATTTAGGGGTTTCCCCACGGTGTGCTGTATTTGCGAGCCTAGTCAATTCACTGAGCAGCTTGTCACCAGCAGCTCCAGTTCCTCTGCTGACCATGTCACGGAGATGACCTGGGCGAAGGCCATCGGGGCCAGCAGCAGAAGAAAGGGGGAATGACTGGATACTGGCAAGGACGTCCTCCTTCGTAGTGATAACTGGACCTGCTAGTGTGTCATCTGGGGGTGGTGGGAGATCAAGGTCAAGTGGGGCAGGTGGGTGCTTCTCCCTGAGGGCATTGATTGTATCTTCACTGTGGTCTGCAAAACCCTCCTGTGATGTGATAATCCTTACAGCGCCTCGGACATCGCCATCCATGAACTTGGCTGAAACTCGCTTGCGAATGAGTTCTGCTTCATCTAGATTTGATGGTTGGTGCTGCTGATGTGTAGTGTGCAGAGGAACACGAGGATTGGGAAGGCAGGGTGACGCCATATAGTCTCTTATTTGCTGCTTGACTTTAGATGTTAGTGAGGGTTGCAAATGGTCGTTTGTAGCTGGAATCGGCTTTGCTAACGCCCCAAACGAGAATGCTAGGAGCCGGGCCCAGGTTATTGGCACAGGGTTGTCAATTGCTTCTTTGAGCAAAGGGGCCAGTGCGTCTGCAGCCATGATTCTAGCCCCTTTAGGAATCTTTGCCAACACAGGAATGGATTGATTCAGCATGGCAATATAAGATGCAAGATTTTCCAAGTATTTACTATAGCTGGGGTCAACATCTGGTAGTATTGTCCGAGGTCGATCAAGGCAAGTTCCACAGAACCAGTGTGGTAGGGATTCTGAATCCTTCTTCCTGAGGCCGACACATGAGAGGTGATACCAAACTGAACAGTTAGCACAATGGACTATCTGCTTTCTCATGTTTCCTTCACTGCATGTGGGACCAACTAATTGCTCGTCTGACTGAGATTTCTCCTCCGAATTGCTATAATCTCCACACTGGACGTCAGCCAACTTGCCTGCTCCAGGACACAAGGGACCTCCAGAATTCTCTTTGTGCCTGCGAAGGTGACCATTACCATTTACCAGAATATCTTTCTTGCATACAGAGCATCTTGAACGGGCTTGGACACCTATACCTTGCGTGCTGGAAGTCGAATGGACTGGATTTACATCACCAATGAGGCAATCTTCTGAAATGTTAAAACCTTGGGTCTGTGTGGTGCATGGTGCTTTCCCCTCCAAACCACCGTGCTGGGTTGATCCTGGTGTGCCTGCCTGCGGATTTGTAAAAGGATTCATTCCTTTTGAGCTGGGATTAGGTGCATCGCTGAGAGGAAATGAAGTTCAAAAATGCGTGTTCAAAAATTAAAATCAATAAAAAAAATTTCAAATTTTTTTTTACTGATTTTGAACACGTTTTAGAACGATTCCATGTGTTTTTTCAATAATTATTTTTTTTTAATAAATAGCTAAGATGTTCTGGAACAATAAATAAAACAAAAGATGAGTCCAGAAATGTCATATTAAAATTTTCAATTTTTTCTTATACCATAGTAATGCCCAATATCCCAGGTAGGATGTAGGTTTATTATAAAGGGGCGGCATACAGAGTGAAATTCTTGACAATTTCAGTTCAATTTATATGATAATACACTTGAATTGGCATTTCCATGGGCTGGGCGTACTCCATTCGAAAAGGCAACTAAATAATATGAACCAAGGCAAGTTTAATTTTGCCAACACAATACTAGAAGTGATAACTCGTTTACTCGTGTCTAGGAATGGACATTTATTCTCTAGAACGGATACATCTTTTTTTTTTGGAGGGGGGGGGGGGGGGGGGGGGGGAATTATTGTACGTTCGTCAATAAACGAGCGTTAAGTAATACAGATGGTTTGTTTACAAATTGCAAGCCATCTCCTCGGAACAGTTATCGATATTTTTTTGTTGGCAGCTTATATATATTTGTGGCGTGACACCTAGAAAAGGGGTTAACTGGTCATCTGGAAGATTTTTAGTTATTCATAAAAGTGAATAGAAAATTTGCGAGACCGAGACCCCATTTCCAGAGGTGAAAGTGAAATCACGCAAATTATTCTATTAAATAAGTAGTTTAAGTTATTTTCTGATGTCAATTCGAAGTGTAGTTGGGTTTTTGGGGTTCCAATTCCACTGGAAATTTAAAAAATTTGGTCTGATCACGAATTTTTTTATTTTTTTGGCCAAATTTTGGAACGAAAAGTGCAAGTAATCTAAAAAATTACAACGTTACCAGATCGTTTATACGATTGAAATTTCAGTCCAATGGGGGTTTTCTGGGGTGCTGATCACGATAAAATTGATTGGAACAATCAAAATTGCATTTTTGAACCTACGATTTTTGAAAAGTGCTAGTAAGGGGGTCTTTTCATTTTTGCGCCCATTTGGACAATCTAACCAATTTATGAATATTACCAATGGAATCAGCGCATGCGATAACCTTACTAGGATCAAAGATATAGCTAATATATCGACTTTTAAAATGTGAAAATTTCGAGTTACTTGCACTTTTGGTCCCCTTTTGGGGACCAAATAAAATATATAACAATTTTCATAAAAATTATATATTTCACGATGGAATTTTATTGGGAAGTGTTAATAACAATATCAACACTCTCAAAGAACTGTCAACAACAGTAAAAAAACTGGAAAATTTGCGTAACATAGTTTATGAACGCCCCCTAAGAGGGGCAAAAAATTCGGCACCTACAATCAAGCTTCGCATCTGTTAAACTTCTAAATCTTTAACTGCAATTTTCTCGAATTGTGATTTTGACCAGTTAACCCCTTTTCCAGGTGTCACGCCACATAGGCTTCCGACAAATACATACATTTGGAATAAACACAAACAACAATTTGTTGTTTTAAATTTTTTGCTTTAATCCCCCTCTGATGGCTCGTAGTTTTCTGGCTCCCCCCCACACCCACATGGAAAATATTTCTTCTTAAATTGTAAAGAAACAAATATTATTAACTTTATAAAATTTAAATGTGAACAATTATTTGTGGTGATATTATGCTTTAACTTTTCAGAAAACGGATTATTATAATAGGTACACAATTTGTTTATTGTAGTAACTCTGTTATGAAGCAAAATGTAAATCACGCAACTTATAACGATCAATAATAATTAATATTATATTTATTTGAAAAAATTCGTTAAGTTTATCATAAACATAAACCATAAACAATCAGCTGGTTTATAAAATACACTTTCAGTATATAATCTACAGAAGCGATGATAATCGAGAATAGGCTTTGATGATTGGCAGTCTCGTCGCAAAAAGCGACCTTACCCGTCCCATAAAGCCATCTTATAAAGTGATACATAACATACAGTATACATACACCACACCACGTTCTATCTATAGAGTTATATAATTAAATTTTCAAATATTATATAGTTAAAAATTATCAATAAATGGGAAAAACGAAATAAAAGTGCTGCCCAACTCTTTGTGAGAATGCGTCAAACCATAGATAGATAATCATTATATAATATTGTCACTCTTAAGTAATTTGGATACAAAATAAAAAAAAGCACAAAACTACCAAACTAATGTCTTAAAATATTTTAAGTAACATTTTAAATTAAAGTACAATGTAGGTGTGTCTGTGTGAGTGAGAACCGTGTGGTACCGGTATATATAGTTAGTGCTCAGTGGTGTAACAATAACAATACTGGGTCATCAAACAACCCCACCCCCGGAATGCAATAAGGAGAAGTCAAAATGATTGTTTAAGGGAGTTTTAGGGGAGGTGGAATACAAATCGTCGGACATAAGTTGGGCGCGGTTGATTGTCGGTTCTGAGAGACTTCGTTGGATCTTTGGAAGTAGATTGGCTAGCGAGTCCAAGGAAGACAATATGTTGGGAAACAACGGTCTCTCGTTGTACTCCTTCTTAAGGCACTCGGCGACCTGACGTCGGAAGGCTTTAGGGGTGTCCGACCGGAGGCGTCCCAGATCGGGTACGAGGTAACCCCTCCCGACCATAAAGATGATCTGATCGCGACTGTGTACATGAGAGTAGGGCAGCTGTTGGGCGAGCAACTCGTACAACACGACCCCGTAGCTGTACACGTCCGACTCGGGCGAGTAGGGCCCGAAGGTGGAGCCGTCGTTCCGGACGCAGCGCTGCATCCGGATTACTTCCGGGGCCATCCAGAGGATCGAGCCGGACGGCTGCTGCTCCTGCTGCGACCCGGACCATCGCGTCTTCACGGTGGCCAAACCGAAGTCGCCAACCTTCACCGACATGTCTTCGTGTAGGAATATATTGTTGCTCTTGAGATCGCGATGTATAATTTGCTTAGCGTGGAGGTAATCCATCCCTTGGGCCACCTGCCTCGATATATCCAGAATCTGGTAAACATCCCACTTGGCCTCCAACACGTGAATGTGTTTATAGAG
Organism: Nemertoderma westbladi; assembly: GCA_032718475.1. Classification (NCBI taxonomy): domain Eukaryota; kingdom Metazoa; phylum Xenacoelomorpha; order Nemertodermatida; family Nemertodermatidae; genus Nemertoderma; species Nemertoderma westbladi. The sequence goes on along the minus strand of JAUCBJ010000218.1, from coordinate 8,731 downwards.
ACTGGAACCTTCGCACCACTGTGTTATAATCGCGAGGTACGGCTTTGAGGTGCAGCCCATAAACAGTAGAATGTTAATGTGTCGCGTTTTCCGCAACACTGCGACTTCGTTTCTAAAGGCTTGCAGCTGGGCGGGGCTCGGCGAGGAGACGTTCAGTTTCTTGACGGCGACAGGCCCGTGCCAGTTCCCCTTGTAGACGGTCCCGAAGCTGCCGGACCCTATCGGCTGACCCAGGATGATCTCCTCCCCGGGGATCTCCCAGTCGTCGTTGGAATCCCGTCGCGCGCGGATTTTCTTCTCGTCTCCGGTGGATCGCGAGCGGTGTTTGGTGCGTGGGGTCCCCATGGGGGACGGGGGGATCGTCTTGGTGGGGGAGGGCAGCGTCGAGTCGGTGCTGTACCCCGAGGAGGTGCCCCCCGAGCCGACGGGGCCCCCCACCGAGCCCCGGCGCACCGACTCCGGCGTGTAGTCGAAGACCGCGGCCTCCCGACTTAATACCGGCGTGGTGGACGCGCTCTGGGAGTGCGACTCGCGTCGGTTCCGCGAGCTGCTAGTGCGCGTTCGTCGCGGGTCGCTCACAAACGAGCCCTTACGGGACGGCGAGTACCACGACGACTCATCTCGCGACAACGCCACACCGCCGCTCGGGTTCACCGTGTTTATCGAGATGTTGGGGGCGGAGATTGATTCCTTCATGGTGTGGCCCCAGGCGTCGGGGCGCCGTCGTTGACGCAGTGTGGTGGCCGCGACCTCGAGGTGCGCCGGCTTAGCGGCGCGGGATACGGGAGGCAGCGTCGTATGGTGGCTACTAGCGACGGTCGTCGGCATACTGGGCGTTAGGTGGGCCAACATGTTCTGGGTGAGGTGTCGGCCTGATAGGTTTTGACAAAGCGTTGGTACGAATGTAGAGCAGCCGCTGTGGAATTTGTAGTTGCAAGTCTGGCATCGAAACCCATGGATGAGAAACTTCTGACAACTGTCGCAATATTGCAACTTTCCAATAAAAGTTTTTCTCACGAAGTTGTGGCTGATACCGGTGTAGACGCCCTTATAAGCGTCTCGTATGGCTATCATTATGTGAGGGATGCGTATGTCTTCCAATAGGATATCCCAGTCTATAACGGACTCCTCTTCCCCTGGGTAATACGCGTAGCACACGTCCATGGTGAATCCGCGAATCTTCATCCCCTTGGCGAGGCCCTCCCGTAAGGATATCCCCGGTCGAACCTGAAATGTGGTATGTTGGCTGTTGGGTAGGAAGGCCTTTATCTGGTGGTTGGCGGTGGTAGGGCTGCTGGGTGTCTGACTACCGCCATTGTTGTCTGATGCTGGGGGGTTTTGATTGAGGGATCCACTATCTGATGGAATTTGTAGTTGTTGCCGCAACTTCTTTTGTTCTCCGGTATAGAAATCAAGTTTATCAACAAGTTCACTGAACTCCTCTCTTAGAATGCTGTGAGGCCGGGATACATCCCTGAATTGGTTCCGCAGAGAGGCCACATTGCTCTGGTATTGTTGAACTGCAAAGTTTATAGTACGCAGTTCGCCCCTCAACTTCAATGCGTCGTCCTGCAGAGAGTAATTACCCTGTCTTCGTTCCATCGACTTGTCAGTATTGGCCATCGCCTTTCGGAAGTACTAATCACAGCTAATCACTTCATATTATAATAAATATACAAAAAAAAGTAGCAAATAATATTTTACAACATCGCACAAATAAAACAAGGAACCTAACCAAGAACGCGGGCGACTTGGAAATATTTTGACAATAAAATTCTGAACTCAATCGCAGAGTCAACTCAGCCAGTCAGGTAGGCCTATAGAACAGTAGAAAGCTAATGCTTGTTGTTGTACCTGTACATTGCAGCATTGTACAAGTAAATTAACAATTTAACTAAAAACTTTGATATACAGTAAACAATTTACAAATACAGGAAATACTAGAGGAAGTTACCATAAGTAGGCTACCTAAAACTGTTTAGGCCTATCAGCCTACAGGCCTATGGCTGTATGGGTAGGATACATGACAGCATGACCGAACGTAATCAGGATCGAATGTAACATAGTTATTACGTATCGAACGTAACCGCAATTATGTTACATTGGATCCTATAACTATGTTACATTCGATCTACAAATTACTAAGCTCGAATGTACCATTGCCATTTCAGCATTTACAGATTTAAAGGAGCAGGTTACAGAGGCGTGTAGGGGGAACCAAAACAATGAACGAAAGTAAACACATGTTACAAGATTATGCAGGTTACTTTTATTTAAAGGCTGAAAGGAGCAGGTTACAGAGACATGTTAGGGGAACCAAAACAATAAACGAAAGTTAACACATGTTACAAGATTATGCAGGTTACTTAATTGGGTCTTGGGTCTTTGTTTCGTACTCACCAACACCAAACTGTTTCTTCCTGTAAATAAACGAAGAATTTCATCGGTCTGTCGGAACTCCTGAAATCAAATCACAACTGAAATAAATGTATGTTACATTCGAGCTTAGTAATTTGTAGATCGAATGTAACATAGTTATAGGATCCAATGTAACATAATTGAGGTTACGTTCGATTCGTAAAAACTATGTTACATTCGATCCTGATTACGTTCGGTCTGTCACCCATCTTAATAGGTGGCCAGCCACGGTCCTACGAATTACCGCAAAAGACCGCAAAATAGCACAAAATACCGCAAAAGACCACAAAATACAGCAAAACACCAGAAAAGACCGCAAAAGAACACAAAAGACCGCAAATGACCAAAATAAGAAAGAGAAGGCATGAATATACGGCAAGACGAATTACCGCAAAAGACCGCAAAAGATACCAAAAGACCGCAAAAGACACCAAAAGACCGCAAAATACACCAAAAGACCGCAAAATACTATTATTTATTACATACAGTAAATAGGCCTATGACTGTATGGATGCTGGTGGTGGTCAGTTAGGTGTCTGTGTGTGTCTTGTCAGCTGGTGCCTGGTCAGGACTCAGGGTCACTGTGACCCTGAGATCATCATGAAGTCATGTGACTCACATGACTTCATGATGATCAGTAATCTATCATGCTGTTAATATACCGGTAATTGCAAATTGAAAAGTGAATGAAATATAAGCCCTACGCAGCTAGATGACTGTATGGATGCTGGTGGAATTGGAATTGGAATTGTTTATTGACATCAAAATACAGTAAAAATATTAAAAACATAGGCAATACGTTAAACGTTACACACAACAGTACAATCGAAACTGAAACAAGTATTTACAAATTTATTCATTATTTATAATTAATTACAGTAGGCCTACACTGTAGAATATTCGGTTTTATCGTTTGAGATATTAGATTACGGTAAGGTGTAGCCTGTAGCTGTAGGACTTTAAAATTATGGTATTGTATACTAAAAACAATAGAAGAGAAACGGTTTGGTTTGAACAAATAAGTTTTTATGGGAGTGCACACTAAAAAGAATCCTAATGATGATGTAGATGTGGATATAATTACAAATATTAAAAAAAGGGGAACATACAGGCGCATAGGAAGCACAAGGAGGCGCACAGGGAGCATACATACGGGCGCGGAATGATAACGGTTAACGGTACAGAGCAAAAGATAATGATGTCGGGGATAACCTCATGAGACATAGTCTCGTTTCCATGGGGGTCCCCTGGCTATGCAGTGAATCGATCTGGCTATAAAATCATTATTGAAACTTAATAAAAAAATGAAAAATAAAAAATAAAAAAAAATACAGAACACGGTTACGATACGATTAAAAAAAAGAATGAGAGTTTTTGTAGGGATGGTTAAAAAGAATAGATGCATTGTTCTCGGGAGGATAAAAGGCTAAGTAAGTGGGTCTTTACTTTGTGTTTAAAGGATTCTACTGTGGTTAATTGTTTTATTTCGTTCGGGAGTTTATTCCACAGGAAGGGTCCTAAGTAGGAGAAGGTGGTGGTCAGTTAGGTGTCTGTGTGTGTCTTGTCAGCTGGTGCCTGGTCAGGGCTCAGGGTCACATGACTTCATGATGATCAGTAATCTATCATGCTGTTAATATACCGGTAATTGCAAATTGAAAAGTGAATGAAATATAAGCCCTACGCAGCTAGGTTTTAATTTCCATACAGCCTGACGTAGAGTGATAGTGTGTGCAAGGGTCGATTGCATGCCTAACTCTGTAACTAAAGTATTACCAATGTGTGGTCAGAAAATCCTACAACATCTAATTAACTTGTAATAGCCTGATAGCTACTCTATAATTTATACCAACAACTACAACTACCCACAACACTGTGATGGATGTATAAAATGGTGGATGTTTAATGAACTCATTTAGTTTAAATAATAATAATAATGTTATATTTAACTAAAGCGCACTTTCTACAGTAATTATAGGTCAAATTCGCATAACAATAATTAATGAGTTAAGGTTTTTGTTGAGGGAAAGGAAAATCGGTATGAATGAGTCTTCGGTAGCGATTTAACCATAACTATTCTTGACGCCACTTGGAAATCTAACCAACCGTGATTTTCACACTTAAATGTTTTGGTTGTGAAATTATTCAGTATTCAGTATTTTGTAAACACTGTAAACTTAGACTCTATATGTTGTGTAGGCCTACCGATTTATACGGAGTTGTAATCAGGCCTACTTTACCGCTAAAACTTCAGGAATTATGGCATCTCTTGGCGACAATACTTACAAGGTTCTTGGTAACTCAGTCGATTCCGTTTGGGGCGAAGTGGAATTAGAAAAGGAGAAAATCCTAAATGCCCTGGAAAATCTAGGTTCTTCTATAAATAGTCAGATCCGCGATCGCCTACAAAGTGCTGAGGGCTGACCCTGAAATCGATCTCTCTACAAAGGAAAAAATAACGCAAGACATATATTTAGCGTTGGAACTCGAAATCCAACAAGTCCACTCTGCTTTAGGTAAATCACTGGACAACCTAGCAAAGCTCAGTGATCGACTGGCTAAGACTGATGTTGCCGTCGACAACCTCGAACAGTATTCGCGGAAAAACTGTGTCATGCTCAGTGGTGTTCGTTTGCCGAGCAGTGGTAAGGACATTGACGCACCCGCTTTGTACGTCGTCGATCTGTTGAACACCAAACTCGGAACTAACCTCACACTAGCTGACATTGATAACTGTCATAACTTACCAACAAAATCACCTACCGAGAATACAATGCCGGTATCTATCGTAAAATTCTCTAACTATCGCGCGAAATATAAAACAATAGGCCTAATAAACCGAAAGAAACTCAAGGGAACCGCAATCTCGGTTTTCGACAGCCTAACGAAGCGACGTTCCCAACTGCTGAATTTAGCCAGGGAAAAAGGTGGGATGCGGTCGGCGTGGTCACTTGATGGTAGAATTCGCGTTGCTCTTTCCAACGGGAAGAGCCTAGAAGTGTTCTCTATCAAGGATATAGAAGCCTGGGACCCTGCTACTGCCTCCAATCCTCGCCCTTCAGTTACCATCCAGAAGAAGGATCTCAGCACCAACTCCATCGTCACCGTGATAGGCCAATGTACCGGTTCCAACCCCACTGATGGGAAGAAGGATAAAACAGGGCAGGGCATAGGGCAGGATATAGGGCTTTGCCCTGTTTGCCCGTAATTAAAGAAATATTAATGTAAAAAAAAAAAAAAGGATAAAACCCGAAAACTCAAGGGAGTCTCTCAGAGCAAGGTTACTCAGCCCATCGCTGCAGCAAAGACCAAATCGCAATAGGTATTTTATCTGGCTTAATTAAATACTGTTTTGATCTGGTACTCTAGTTCCCTTTACAGCATGACGGATTCGGTCGGTCTTTCTGACTTTATTATGTCTGGCTGTGTCAGTCGACCAGTTTTACAGCAATTTCATCATCCTTACTTGTTAATAACATGGTTAAGAAAGGCTTAATATACAGTACCTGTATTATAAATTTCTATTTTTTGCAAAATATACTTGTATCTTTAAACCTGCAATGCCCGTTACCAGTTAAGTTTTAGTAGTATCCACCAGTTAAGTTTTAGTAGTATCTTAAACTATACTACATACTGGTACAACCAAGTAATATCATTTACATTATCACACCTTTACTGAACTTATCCAATGTCATGCTGTAATAGGAAATGTATGAAGTTCCAGATCTTTATATTGTTATGAATAATTAAAACTTTTTAAAATGGCTGATATCATACACAATACTATGAAGTACCCATGTAAGAATTGCCGCACAGAGGTTAGGACGAACCAATCTGCTCTGTGCTGCGACATTTGTGACTCTTGGCTGCATCTGAAGTGTATTGCAATCGGACTCACCAATAAAGATTACAAAAATTATCAAAAATCTGATATACCCTGGTATTGCACTAGTTGTATATCATCAGCTTTACCATATCTACACATAGCAGATGAAAATGAATACCTACTAACTATACGCGATTACAGAATTCCCGGCTGTCTAGATATTTCTTATCTTGACTCCTTGTTCTTTGATTCCTATAAAGTTCCTGATACAACAAATATTGACTTTGACTCAGACATTAACCCAGAACTACACATTGATACTGACTACTCACACCTCCGGAACTGTACCTACCACCTCACTGATGATTTCAATGCAAAATTTTCCAAACTCGATTCAAAATTATCAATGATTCACTTCAATGCGCGCAGTCTGAATGCTAACTTTGATAAAATAACAACTTTACTTCATCAGCTGCAAACCAAATTTAGTTTCATTGGCATCTCAGAAACATGGATTGATGAAAATAATCATTGTATAAAAGAATTCGAACATCCTGACTATAAATTGTTCACCTACAGTAGAGATAAAACAACGGGTGGGGGTGTAGCGCTCTATATAAATAACTCATTAGCTGCTAAGCATAGAAAGGATCTATCTTCCCCAAAACTCAGTATGAATACTACTATCGAAACTATTTTTGTAGAAATACCACAAACAAAATCTAAAAATACGATTATCGGCGTTGTCTACAGACCCCCAGACACGAGTATACAGGACAGTATAAGCAATCTCAATGGTACATTATCCAAAATTAATACAGAAAACAAGCCTTGCTTTATAATGGGTGATTTCAATATAGATCTTCTAAAAACTGAATCACACTCGCTTACAAGTGATTTTTTTAATTTTATGACGTCATTCAACTATCAACCTTGCATTTCAAAACCAACTCGGATAACGGATACGTCTGCCACTCTAATTGATAATATATTTACAAATACAGCATCAGATATTACCTCTGGAATATTAATATCTCCTATATCTGATCATCTACCAATTTTCGCATTATCTGAATCATCAAGTATTAATAGTTGTCAGCTCAAAAGTGATACTAATAAATATATATATAGCCGGAAAACTAATGATATAAAAAAACGCCAAGATTTTGACACAAAAATAAAAAACGCTGATTGGAATAATGTGTATGCGAGCTCTGATCCAGATGATGCATACGACGCTTTTTTAGATCAATACATACCCATCTATAACTCTGCATTCCCCTGTGTGCGCATCAAAATAATAAATCCCTTAAATCCTTGGCTCACTGAAGGTATCCTCAGAGCAATTAAAAAGCGTGATCGTTTATATGAAAAATACATACTGCACCCTTCACAAGAAAAAAATGCCATCTTCAAAAAATACCGCAATGCATTAAAAACTATCATTCGCAATACCAAAAAAGTTTACTTCAATAAAGTCCTCAACTCCAAGAAAAATAACATCAGAGCAATATGGCAGTCTATTAATCTATTGGTTCATAAATCACGCAAAGCTACTACCCCGACCTTAATTACTAATAATAATCGCACATACTGTATACTGACCCTGTTGACATAGCTAACTGCTTTAATGAATATTTTCTCGGAGTTGGCCATAATCTTGATGCAAACATACCCACATGTACAGGATCACCCCTAGACTATATCAAACCGATGGTAAACACAAACAAATTAGAGCAATTTGATGACGTCACTGCGGCTGACATAAAACAGGCGACATACAATTTAAATGGCACAGCTAGTCCAGGCTATTGTTCGCGCTTTTAAGACCTTGGGCAGTTTAACCCGCCAAATCTATATGTCTTCTAGGTTATAAATTGACTTTAGCCTATGACAAGTATTTGACACAAATAAATCCAACATTAGCCGAAGCCAGTCTATGCGCGACCATTCACCCGCTGGATATACCCGGGAGACTGGATTCGGATGCTTTAATTTGATTGCGGTGCAGGCCTACCGTACTATTCGATTGATCGTTAATATATAATTTCTGACAAATATTATTCACTTTCGGGAAATATTAGCAGTTCTTTTAGGACGTGGCGCTCTATCTATATAAACAGAGCTATGACTTACACTAAACACAACGGAATGGATTATAAGTTACACATAAGGCGCATTCTTTAGGAGATGCTTTGTTACACGGACAAGCACATACAGACTATTGCACACCGGACACCGCTGCACACTGAATTGCCGATAGTCACTGATTTTAATCATATACAGTCCCAATCCCAATAAACATTAACTTGGTCATTTTGGCGGCCAAAATGACCAAAATGGCCAAATATAAATTGCGGCATTCATGAAAGGAACTTCTGAAGCAAGTTGGGTTGTCAATCACAGCCAGAGAATAGAGGCTGAGTGTAAGTAAAGCCCATGATGTTCGATGTTGGCAGATAGAAAAAGGCTTCGATTTCCGGACATTCC
>JAUCBJ010000217.1:0-21898 GCA_032718475.1 Nemertoderma westbladi | reverse complement strand
TAACTGATGTTAGAAAGATATTGGAATCTGCAGCCACTGTAATTCCTTGTGATTCCCCTAGGAATAGTATTACAAGCTATCTCGGCCCCAGTGCAATAAAGCATGATAGGAACTACATATTTTTAACCTGTACAAGGTTTAATGCCAATGACTTCTTTAAGTCAATTGCAAGGCCTGGGGAAAATGTAAGACAGGATGCCCAGGAGGTCCTTAAGCACAATTCTGGAGCTGGGCTGGGGAAATTATCCTCATCCTCACCCGTGCCACATCCCTAAGTACCAGATCTACCAGTGTTACATCCACCACTGCTGCATCCATAGCAGTAGATCATCAAGTACCAATAGAGATGACATGAATTTTGGATCCTACCAGAAATCACCAAGGTCTCCTCTTAAATTATATAGTAGTTATTTGTCAGTTATAGCCTATAGGTTATAGGATCATGCCAAGGCCAAGGCACACCAAGGCAGTTGACATCGCTACCATTGGTTACTAGTGAACAATCTCCATTACCGGTACACCATCACGCAGTAGTGGATAAGAATCCTATCCCCCAAGTAAAAAAAAAATAAACAAAAAAAAAACAAAAAAAATCCTAATCCGAAAAAAAATTGTTTATTGTTTTGGTTGCATCTACCTGAATCAGTTGTTAGGAGCTTCAGGGCTACACTGTAGGTCCAGTTCTAAAACTGACAGGACCATAGGCAGAGTTAAAGGTTATAGCCTATAGGTTATAGGATCATGCCAAGGCCAAGGCACACCAAGGCAGTTGACATCGCTACCATTGGTTACTAGTGAACAATCTCCATTACCGGTACACCATCACGCAGTAGTGGATAAGAATCCTATCCCCCAAGTGAAAAAAAAATATAAAAAAACAAAAAAAATCCTAATCCGAAAAAAAAAACAAAAAAAACTGTAGCATCGCCAATGAACCACTGCACCTTGGAACCTGCAGCACTGAACGCGCTGCAACCTGTGACGACGAGCAGCCTGCTCAGCTACATTAGCTCTGTTCCATCCCGGACCACACTCAATAGGACCTTTTAGTGACCACGACAGCACACTGCATGCAACAGATAAACTTACTTATACCCAGGGCACTTACAAGCCGCAGCACTTCTAACCCGCAGCACTTAGGCCTACAGCCCACCACGGAGATCCTATAAAACCACATTGGATAGCCATTAAATTCTACACCAGATGACAAACCTGTGATCTATGATTTTCTGTCGTTTATTATTTTGTTTATAATAACCATCTAATGTAACCTGTTCCTTTCTATCTATTTATAGTTACCTGTTTATAATGGCTGTTGGTTTTTGTTGTCTGCTGTCACGATTGCGTTGCATAATCTAGGGTGTAATATTATAGTTTTGCATAATCTAACTATATTATTTAGAAATTTAATATTAGGTAATGTGCAATATATTTTGCATTGGAAGTTACTTTCCTTTTCGTTTGTCTTAATAATTATGTTATAATAATACGAAGGCGGGGTAGCTCAGTTGGTTGAGCGCAGGGCCTGCAATCAATTGGTTGTAGGTTCAGCACCGCCAGGGTCCACTCACCCTTTCATCCACTGGGGTCGATAGAATGAGTACCAGTTAAATAACTGGGAGCAAATCTTGGGATAGGATTAGCGCCCACCCCTACCCTCGGGTAGCAGCTACTATCGAAAGAGGAGCCTTCAGGTCGCCTCCGGCTTCGGCCGACTGTTTGCTTTTTGTTTGAATAATATAATAGTTATAATTATGTGAAAATAATGTCTGTCGGTTTCGGTTGTCTGCTTTCATGGTTGTGTTGCATAATCTAACTAAATAATTAGAAATTTAATATTAAACGAATAAAAGTGAAGTTATATAATTGTTTTTGTTAAAAAAAATATTTTCTATAATTTATTTGTAGTAAGAGATATCAAATGATGTCTCAAAAGCTGAAATTCGAAACACCCTAGGAAATGGCATCCTACAGAGTACAGCCTCAACAACCTCTCTGCAAACAATCAGCACAGGTGGCTGGATGAGGATGTATGGCGGCTGGCCAATGCTGAGTCACAGCTACCCTGAGTTCAGAGGGACACGCAGGTTAATATCCGCCGCCTGTTGGAGCTTGGACTCTTCCCTGGAAGGACAATCGATGCGATGGTATCAAAGGTATTAGATGATCAGCATGCTATAAGGGCCAGTTACGTGAGCTGGACCTGTCTCATTCGAAGCAAAGGGGGCAGAGAACCCCCTCCCCCATCATCTCATCTAGCTGCCCTGGTAGTGAAACTCGGTTAACTGATGAAGAGCCTGAACGTAGAAAATGCAGCAAGACCAGAAGACATAATGGGTAAATATGAAATTTGTAGAAAGCATGGTATTTTCATCATTTCTAGGGTTAAATTTCCTAAAGATTCCGAATTTGAAGAAATAATTGAAAAATAATACTGTCTTAGGGCAGTATTCTATCAATTTTAAAGCCGTATTCTGTTAGTATATAAATTGCAACTTATATACATGTAATTGTGATGGATTAAATGATGATTTTACAGTGTATTGGCCATCCTGATGTATGCTTTTAAATTATATATATTCAGAGGTCAACTTCACCAGAAGACACAAGGTAGTATCCAGCTTGAGCAGCGACTTGAGCGCTTTGTTCAGTTTGTTGCCAGCACATATGTTGGATGGTGGATACGGTGTCCAGTGCTAGTGGATGCTCCCAGAAATGATTTGGAGTTATATTTCAGGGCACTGAATTTATCTGATGTTGAACTGGGACAAGTGGTAATAAAGAAACTAACTGGCCATCTGTGGTACCTGAGGCAGGAAGTGGTACCTGTTAGTCTGGCAAATGATCGGGTCTCCAATGAACAAAAGGAGAGGATTGCTATTGCGATGCTCGAAGCTAAACCAAATGATGATCGACGGGATCTTTCTGTGGCAGCAGTGGTCAAGAAAGGAACCAAGACTAGTCGTGAGGTTCCACCAAACAATGTAAACCTGAACAATGGCACAACTTTGGAGGATCTCATTGGCCCTGATTCATGGCTAATGCCCCGGTTGTTGGGGTTGTCATTTGATTGGTTACACCAAAAACCAGCAACTTGGGTACTCTATGATGATTACAATCAATTTTGTTGTATTATCAATGACAAGGATCCCGTGAATGACCTGTCAGAAAGACTTATCCGTACCCAGGCAATTTACAATGGACTCCTTACTAAGGATGAGAAGGAACATCAAGCTGTACTACAAGTCGTTGAAGACAGTCGCAAGAAAGTTCCAGATTTTCAAAAGCGTACTCTCAAGGAAAGACTCTGATGGACCTAGTGTAGAAACATATACTAAAATTAATACAGTACTAACTTTGTTGAGTTGATTAGATCATAGGTACTATTCTAATTGTTCTGTTATCTGTTGCATTGTATTTTCTGTTTTATATACCAGTCCTGCCAACAATTAAGTAGTGCTTTCAGAGTTATATACTGGGTGATCGCGATATATGAAATTGCGTTATTATGATATATTAGTAATAGTTTAAAAAGTTACAAAAAAGCATATATTCCAGCCATTCAAATGAAAGCTTATGGTATTATGATCACATTAGTAACAACACATTTTTAAAAAAATGGAACCATAAAAAATTTATGGACTTCGCGATAAACTATACCGGCGCTTGATCCAGTAAACTTTATTAACCCCCAGTAGCCCACATGATAAAGTTATCACGAAACAGCTTATCATTTGGTGGTCAGTGACCAAATTGGAACAAATTCAATCAACAAGTCTTCATAATTTTGAAAAAAGTTAAAATTTCAGTGCAGTCTAATTGAGATACAGAGAAGACTTGTCAGCTTAATTTGTTCTATTTCCCATAATATTAAGTTGTGCCAAGTATGGAATCATAATGTTGAACATGCAAGTTACTGGAGCTAAATGAATTTTTGACTTATCGCAAAATTTATCGCCCAATGAGCTTGAGCGCGGTTAAGGGACAGTTTTCATGGAATGCATTAGATTTAAAAAATACTGATAACATCACGTTTGTCATATGTTTATCTTTAATTTGAATGGCTGCTTTAGGGTACTGTACTGTACAGTTGTAGTAATGTAATACCTGTAGGCCTATACAAATGACACTACATGACGCGTATACTGCGCTACTGCACTTCTGATCCACTCTTTCATTTTGGATGTTCTGCATGCCACTGTCCTATCTACCGGTACCAGTAGGCCTACCCTAAAACACATGCCTTTGTACTTTCTTATACTGATGTAGCCTACTACATACAGTAGGTTTAGTGAGTGATATTCAGTTACTACAGTACTGTACCGGTAGCCTATTATCCAATAATCGAATTTTGAGTTATATATTATAAGGTATAGATTATAATACAATGGCAAGTTGCTACAGTACACGGAAACAACAATCTGAATATCTCCTGATTGGAAAGAGCCTTGATAGTAATTTTCGAAATTGCCATTTACCATTTAACATTTCTGTTCTTCAAAAAATGGTCTATTTTTGTCGAGAGGAAGGTATTCCCAAGAATAAGTCAGCTGGATTAGTCGCATCAGAAATCCGGAAAATATGGATGGAGGCAGGTTCTATGTACTATCATAATGAATTGAATGTCCTTGACAAGGTAAGAAAGCTGTATGAGAGGTGGCTTTCAATTGATAAACAACCACCTGAATGTAGAAAAACTGGCAAAACATTGGAAAGGATAAATAAATTGTCTGAAGAGATGAACAAGCTATTTGATATTTCTGTTAAGAAACACGATGGTATGCTGCTGCCTGAAGAATGTGAATGGATTCGAAAACTTAGACAGGGAGAAGATCTACCATTTCTGAAATCAAGGGATTTGAAATACGAAGAGGAAGCTATGAAACAAAAAGACAAACTGGACCGTAAACTTGACAGGGAATGGAAAGAAATGCTTAGAAAGCAAAATGACTTGGACAAAATTGTTGAACTTGATATGTCGAGGTCTGCTTCAGAGGATGATAGTACTGATTCTGATGTTGACTATCTTCCACCATCTTCAGCAACATCAAGCAAGAGGTGTGCCTCAGTGCAACTGATGATGCCACGGAACATAATGAATGACCAGACAGTAGCTCAGACTGCTGATCGCATTGGAATTTCATCTGGAGCTGCAACAGCCTACACTGCTGCAATTATCAAGGCCAGTGGAGGTAATCTAGATCAGGTCACACTCAGCAAAACTAGCACACTAAGTGGCCGGTCAGCATCTCGAGCAGCAAGGGCCAAATATATCAAGGACTCCTTTGATCCTGGAGAACACAAAATTGCAGTCCACTGGGATGGGAAAAAAATGGCTCATCTGAAATGCTCCCTTACAGATGTTGATCGATGTGTTGTAGCCATAACTGGCAGTGGTGTCCCAAATGCTGATGGCAGCACAAAGTACACAAAACTGTTGGGAATTGGAGCTGCAAGTACTAGTTCCTCTCGGGACATTACTTCAATAGTACAACGTTACATTTCTGAATGGAATATCAAAGCCTTGGTAGCATTTCTTGTCTTTGACACGACTAATTCTAATTCTGGTTGGCTGGATGGCACCTGTGTACAGCTGGAGAAGTGGTTAGATCGGCGAGTGATATGGCTTGCCTGCCGCCACCACATTGGGGAGGTTATAGTCAGTGCAGTACACAGCCTGGTATTTGGTGCAACCATTGGCCCTAGTCCCCGATTTCATGGTAGACTACGCGAACAATGGATGGCCCTAGATCTAACAAAGGGTCAATGTCTACCTGATACTGATAAATATGTCCAGGAAAGACATGACCTTAAGGAACTGTTGGGCACTATTAACTGACGTGCCGATTATCGAGAACTTCTTGTACTTGCCATTTTTCTACTTGGTGGCGAATACCCACATACATTCTATCAGCCTGGTGCTGATTCCAACGCCAGGTGGATGGCCAGTATATGGTGTCAAATTGAAGCGAGTGGGATTCTTACGGAATTCCACGAGGTCAAAATATCGTATATGGTGGACTAAGTACTTAGCGTGCTGCGTGAAGTTAGGTTTATCTCCTGTACCGATAACCGATCAAACTTTGGAGCGATTTGTTGCTTATCTATACTCACAGTCATATAGCATTGTTACTGTGCGATGTATGATCTCTGCTGTAAGAAGTGAGGCTGCAGCACGCCAGGTGGCTCAATGTATTGACGCTGACGTGATATCTCGCTTGCTCAGAGGTTATAAAAATGCAGTTGCAATTCCTACGAGACGATCCATTCCCGTAACAACCGGAATGTTACTGCGTTTTCAAAAAGATGTTACCAACAATATTTCAATGCCTGTGTTAGAAGGGCAGTATATAATGGCGTATGTTTTGTTAGGATTTTATGGTGCTCTATGAGTTTCCGAGTTAACAGGTCTATGCCGAAGAGATATTGTCTGCTATAGAAATCATTTGGTGATATCTCTACATAAAACGAAAACTACGTCTGTTAAAACTGAATGCCCCGTCGCAAGAACCAATGGCCCTTTGTCCTCTGCGTGCTATGAAGTGCTATCTACGCTATAGGGACACGTTTGCGCCATTCACTTCCCCATTATTTTTGTCGCACAAAGGAATTGCATTGAGTTCCTCTATCGTAAACTCTGTGCTGCATAAGCATTTAGGTGCAGGCTATTCTAGTCACAGCCTTCGTGCTGGCTTGGCTACCGAGGCGGCTAAATGTGGAGTTCCTGTAGGAGTGATAAAGAAGATGGGTCGATGGGTTAGCGATTGTTACCTTATATATGTGCGGCTACATAATAATGATATTCTACGTGCACAAAGGTTGCTTTCTGTATAAGTGTATAAGTATAATTGTGTATACTTTGTCCCATTGAATACTGACAAACGAACTATTGTCTTATTGTAGACCTTTTTATTGTGAGTTGAATATGTATTAATTATAAACTTTATTACCGCGATATGTAATAATATCTGATATTAAACATGAAATAATTTGTAATAAATATTTACGGTAATATTCACCGTACTCAATGTAAAAGATATGACAAATGTATATGAAACGAATCTAGCATTAATGTGAGGGGCCCTTCCTACGTTACTAATATAATAATACCTGCAATTTATAAAATGTGTCCTCTGAAATGCAATGATGTCTGACGCTGCTACAAAGCTGAATACATTGGTGTAATACGCTCTGAAATTTCTGCCCATGCCCCCATTGCATCCGTAGGGTTGTCATCTGCATTGGGAAACTCAGCTTTGAATTGGTCGATTTTTAGTCGACTGAGCAGATCGGGCGCTTTGTTGTCGTGAGTGTTTATGTAGTTAATGTATATCATCAGTCCTTGTTTCATGCATAAGTAATATAGGTATCGTATGAGGGTCATTATAACCTTGTTAGAGCTTGAGCCTCGTGATAGTGCACCGATATTGCCCATGTTGTCTGTATGTACTAATAAACGGCAGCCACTAAAACGATATCCCCATATTCTTATTGCTAAAGTTAGGGCAATAAGTTCCTTTATTGCAATGTTGTTGCGAATCTGTATAAGCCATTCCGGATACAATAAAGCGAACCAGCTCTGACTGCAAACTGCGCCCGCGGCAAATAGGGTTGCATCCGTAGCTATTTCATGTGTGGCAGGTAATATTATTGACGGTATGTGAAAAGGTGCATCGCCGGCATCTATGCAAACCATAGCTTCTGTCCAGAATCTGAGATCTTCCTGTATTTCGA
This sequence comes from Nemertoderma westbladi, assembly GCA_032718475.1. Lineage (NCBI taxonomy): Eukaryota > Metazoa > Xenacoelomorpha > Nemertodermatida > Nemertodermatidae > Nemertoderma > Nemertoderma westbladi. The sequence continues at coordinate 14,164 of JAUCBJ010000217.1, read as the reverse complement.
GTGTTATTTGTACATTGTGCTGATTGAGAGGAACGCAGATTAAATCGATGAGATGTCTAAGAAATATTCTCCCCGCACAGACCGCTTTACTTATAAATGACAGCCTGCCTATTATTGTTTGCACTTTTTTCTTGGGAATGAAGACACCTGGTGAAATACTGCGTAAAAACTCGATTTCTGCTAAGGCTCATTCTTTTTTGTCTTCTGGGATATAAAAGCGTTTGTTTTCCGTATCAATTCCAATACCAAATACAATCTGCTTTGTTGCTGGTTTAAATTTGTTGCTGGTTGAGCGGAATTCCATAGTGGTTGAACTTATTAATGATGGTGTTAAATATGAACTCTGAAATGCCTTGGTGGTTTATCGTTGTCACTATCGTGTCATCGAGCAGATGATCCAAATGGCATAACTCATTGCAATACACTTTGGATTTTATCGTGTCCAGGTCGTTTATGTAATTAGGTGGACACTCTGTTCGTTCAAGGAAGGATTCTATGGCTAATCGTACAGCAGTGCTGTGATATTGATAAATACGACTTGCAATACGTAGTCCAAAAACCAACCTTGTATATACGAAAAATAAACCGCGCCAGCGTATTCCAAATAAATTCCAGTCCGACTTAGAAATAGGTATTGTTTTAAAAGCATCCTTTACATCTATTTTTCCTATTAAGGGACTTTCTCCACAGGCTATGATTCCTTTTACGATGTTTTCAACGTTTGTGTACTCTACTGTAGCATCATCATCATCGATATAACTGTTGAGAGTCTCATTGGAATCATTCGTGCAGTCTACGCAAAGTCTGGGTTTTTTATTTGGTACTAAACTGAGTGTTAGAGCATTAATTATATTTAAGCTCTCGTTTTCAGTGATACGGGGGCGTTTTATGAATGGGCCCTGTAGGTATCCATTTTCTATTTCAGCTACTAACATGTTGTCGACTACTTGGGCGTGATCTAAGGCGCTGCTGCGATTGTTCCTCCTAGATATGCGAACATTTCTTGGTCCTTTGTACCCTACTCTGGCTCCTTCTCTGAGTTCGGTGAGCAGAGTGTGGATAATAACTTCATCAAGCGTGTCGACTCTAATGAGATCCGCTTCCAAGTTCTCCGTGTTAATTGGAGTTGAAGGTTGTAATGCTATCTTGAAATCCATAGGGAGTAGTTTTAAATTTAGGAACTCATTTGTTGGTGGAGCTATCTGAATTCTTCCTTCGTGAGTGAGTTTGGCAGTGGTTACGCCAGCCACCGTGCGTGGTTTCATAGTTTGAGAATAAGCCACCCTTATTGAAAATATGCCTAATTTATATACCTTTTTTCAAAGAACCTTACTGTTTAAACACTTAATTTCTAACTAATGTAAACGTGCAGTATGCCGTATCATTCATTAGAAATTTTAACTATTCAATTTATGGATTCCAAATTCGGTTTAATTTGTAGATGGTATTTGTCCAATAAATCAGTTCTTTCTAGGAATTATTCCTAGTTACGATGTTTTCAACGTTTGTGTACTCTACTGTAGCATCATCATCATCGATATAACTGTTGAGAGTCTCATTGGAATCATTCGTGCAGTCTACGCAAAGTCTGGGTTTTTTATTTGGTACTAAACTGAGTGTTAGAGCATTAATTATATTTAAGCTCTCGTTTTCAGTGATACGGGGGCGTTTTATGAATGGGCCCTGTAGGTATCCATTTTCTATTTCAGCTACTAACATGTTGTCGACTACTTGGGCGTGATCTAAGGCGCTGCTGCGATTGTTCCTCCTAGATATGCGAACATTTCTTGGTCCTTTGTACCCTACTCTGGCTCCTTCTCTGAGTTCAGTGAGCAGAGTGTGGATAATAACTTCATCAAGCGTGTCGACTCTAATGAGATCCGCTTCCAAGTTCTCCGTGTTAATTGGAGTTGAAGGTTGTAATGCTATCATGAAATCCATAGGGAGTAGTTTTAAATTTAGGAACTCATTTGTTGGTGGAGCTATCTGAATTCTTCCTTCGTGAGTGAGTTTGGCAGTGGTTACGCCAGCCACCGTGCGTGGTTTCATAGTTTGAGAATAAGCCGCCCTTATTGAAAATATGCCTAATTTATATACCCTTTTTCAAAGAACCTTACTGTTTAAACACTTAATTTCTAACTAATGTAAACGTGCAGTATGCCGTATCATTCATTAGAAATTTTAACTATTCAATTTATGGATTCCAAATTCGGTTTAATTTGTAGATGGTATTTGTCCAATAAATCAGTTCTTTCTAGGAATTATTCCTAGTTTACACCATGTAGCGGGTGATTGAGAATCCTAAAATATGTTCTGTTCATCTCTAAAGAAGTACAACTTATAACCTTTTAAATTTTGTTGCAGTCTGAAACGTTTATTTGTACCATCCCACACCGCCAATTTGTTGCATCCCGCAACGATAATTTGTTGCATCCCGCAACGATAATTTGTTGCATACCGCAACTATAATTTGTTGCATCCCGCAACGATAATTTGTTGCATCCCGCAACTATAATTTGTTGCATCCCGCAACTATAATTGTTGCATCCCGCAACGATAATTTGTTGCATCCCGCAACTATAATTTGTTACATCCCGCAACGATAATTTGTTGCATCCCGCAACGATAATTTTTTGCATCCCGCAACGATAATTTGTTGCATCCCGCAACGATAATTTGTTGCATTCCGCAACGATAATTTGTTGCATCCCGCAACGATATTTTGTTGCATCCCGCAACGATAATTTGTTGCATCCCGCAACTATAATTGTTGCATCCCGCAACGATAATTTGTTGCATCCCACAACTATAATTTGTTACATCCCGCAACGATAATTTGTTGCATCCCGCAACGATAATTTGTTGCATCCCGCAACGATAATTTGTTGCATCCCGCAACGATAATTTGTTGCATCCCGCAACGCTATTTTGTTGCATCCCGCAACGATAATTTGTTGCATCCCACAACTATAATTTGTTACATCCCGCAAAGATAATTTGTTGCATCCCGCAACGCTATTTTGTTGCATCCCGCAACGATAATTTGTTGCATCCCGCAACTATAATTTGTTGCATCCTGCAACGATAATTTGTGGCATCCCGCAACGATAATTTGTTGCATCCCTCAACGATAATTTGTTGCATCCCGCAACGATAATTTGTTGCATCCCGCAACTATAATTTGTTGCATTCCGCAACGATATTTTGTTGCATCTTCATATATAATACGATATACTGTATATAATATATTTATGAGTATCATGCACCACTGACATAACTGGCCTAAACAAACATGCGTATATATCGCGTGGATGAATATAAATCAACTCTATTAATGGATATAATATACTGTATTGGTACCTATAACTGTATAATATCATCGTGCAAGTAGTGAAAAAATCAAACAAAGCAAAAACTTCACATTTATATGTACATACATTGTACATACTAATTATTTGGCCCCCGATAATGCAAGTATATACATATATATATATATATTACAACTCGGAATTGGCAGACCATTTGTGTATTCTATTCAACTCATTTTTATATCATGGTTACGTTCCTTTGCTGTTATTGAAATCTGCAATTATACCACTGATTAAAGATAAGTTAGGAGATAGTGCCTCATCCTCTAATTATAGAGCAATAGCATTGTCTTCCTTAGTATTAAAGATTTTTGAGTGGGTAGTTATTATATCTCAACGTGATTCACTTAAGTTAGATGAGCTGCAATTTGGTTTCCAACCAGATTCCAGTACTTCTATGTGTAGCTGGGCTGCGAAAGAATGCATATCGTTTTACTCTCGGTTCTCTACACCAGTTTTTGGTTGTTTATTAGATCTTACCAAAGCTTTCGATTTGGTGGAGTGGCACGCATTGTTTTTAGAATTGCTTAGTAATGGACTTTCGCCGTTATTTATTCGTACTCTAATATATATATATAGAAATCAGTCATGCATTGTGCGTTGGGGAAAGACAGATTCCCGGGAGTTTCCTATTAGTAATGGTGTGCGACAAGGCTCGGTTGCTTCACCATTGTTATTTTGTGTTGTTATAAATAAACTCATTATATATTTACGTAATGCTAACATTGGTTGTCATATTGGTTCTAGATATTTTGGGGTAGTTGTTTATGCGGATGACATCTTTTTATTATGTCCATCTATTAGCGGCTTGCAGTATATGCTTAACATTTGCAGTTGTTTTGCCAAAGAATATAAAATGCAATTCAGTACCAATATTGACCCAAATAAAAGTAAATCCAAATGCATTCCATTCGCTAATAGGTGGAATCCACCGAATATTAATCTTACCGTAGATGGCATTAGGTTGCCATGGGTACAGGAAGCTATACATTTAGGTAATATTTTTAATTATAAAGGTACAAGTAACTCGGATATTTTAAATAAACGTGGTAAATTTATAGGAAAATTAGGGTGTCTACGACAAGAATTCTCATTCTCGCATCCGTCCTGTTTATTAGAATTGCAGCGTATTTATGCAACCAGTTTTTACGGGAGTGCTTTGTGGGACCTTTGGGATGAAAGTTGCCTACGTTTGATTCGTTCTTGGAATATTAATGTTAGAACTGTGTTTAAGTTACCGTACAACACCCATAGGTTTATAGTAGAAGGTTTGGCACATTTTCCGTATCCAACATCCATGTTATGTAGTCGTCTCTTAAAGTTTTCGGATACGGTCCTTCTTAGCAAGAAACCGTCGATACGTTTCCTTGCGAACTTGGTATTTTTTGATTGTAGGACAGTGAGTGGTGCAAATCTTAAACGTATTAATAATCATTGTAATCTTGATAGTAATTTTATTGTTCGTGCAGATATTTTTAATAAAAAGTGGTATTTAAACAGTGAAAACGTGAACTTAGTAGACACATGTAGAGAGATTATTGAGTGCCGCCACAATAATCTTGAAGTACCTGGTTTTGAGCAAGAGGAACTTGAAGTTATTCTTAAACATATTTGTGTTAGTTAGGCCGTTAATAGGTTCAAGTTAAATAGCCATATATTTATATTTACAATCATATTTCTTTTGGTACAGGCGTTGTTGTGCTAAGCTCATCCGCTTACATTATCTTTTCGTGCACTGTATTAATTAATAAATTTTCTCTATGTTTGTGCTACCTACATTAATTACTTAATTACTTAGGAGCTGTACTATTATGTATCTTAAACATAATATGTATGATGATAATTAATAATAATAATAATAATAATATGTTTGATTAATATAAAATGTGAACTTCGGAACTTCATGGGTGAGTTTAATAGAAGTGTTTATTGACCTTGTTGAATCTGATATGTATTCCCATGGAATTTTTTCTGTTGTATCTTTGGTAGAGGATGTGAACCCTGATTTTCTGGGTGCTGGTTGCGATATTTTGAGCTGTCACGAAATGTTTCCGTGTCTGCGTTTTCATTTCGCATTATTTTGTAACAGGACTGATATGAATGCCCGTGTTTCTTGCAGTATCGACACTGTATTGCGTTGAAGATACCACCTGCAGCGTGGTGCGTGTATGGACGCTTATTATTCGACGATTGCGCTTGGGCCGATGATACACATTGGCCAAAGTGACAGTGGTCGCACCACCTGCATACAGACAAAAAATCCTCTGAAGCAGCCTTCCTGTTGTGAATTTCACGTTGCCACTGCGACCCGGCCTCTACTCGCAGTCGGTGATCACGATCTACACGTTGTAGGTATTCAAAACTGTAATGGGGGGCTAGACTCATGAGAGAAGAATAATAATTGAGAATCCCGGCAGAATCAGCCGGCCATAGCGCGCATTTATATCGTACGAAGGTAAGAAGCGCTGATAAAAGCCCTCCGGTAGATGTACTCCTAGGTGACGACTTGCTATTTCCAGGACGGTCTCTGAGGTCTTCAAAGCTAGCTACTTCTGTCAGCTCTACAAAGCGGGTGCGATTTCTTAATTTTTTTATAGTTGCACGTGGAAGTGGTTTGTCTACTGTCAGCTCGTCGGGTAAATCGAGAACAGACATTTCATCAGAATTCTTCGAGTCTTCTTCAATACTTTCACAGTGGTTGACCGCTGGCTTCTTTGTTATTTGACGCAGTAGTGCACTTGCCAACTGCTCCCATTGAATAGCATTTGTCACAGCGGCAGGCCCGTTCAAATTGGAGCTGGTAATCGAATGAGTAGGGGAGAGTGCCGCATCAGGTTTAAGTACTATGCTGTCTGACTCTTTGCAGACCTTATAGATCATATCCAAGATAGTAATTTTTTCGCCATTAGCAAGATTGTTCTTGATTTCTTAAATTTTCTTCCCCACTGAGTCTGATACGGCCGAATGAACTTGTTTATTGTTTTCATTCAGCTGCAATGAACAGATAGTATCGTTTGTAATGATTATGCTCCCCAACGGAATCCTTCCATCATCCATTTTAAATAAAGTAACACAGATTATTCAGGTATTTTAAAATTTCAATAGTAATAATTTTTATGAACTACTGTGTATGGAGTTGAACAGTCCACATACAAATGAATCAAGATGGGTATGTGGCTCACTTTCCAGACTATATTTATATTCCCTCGTTCCTGTAACCATATCAGTCCGGTTGATTAATGGCCCGGGGATATTAGGATTGGTTAGTTGATTATCTAAACACAGGATTCTTGTCTGCAATGTCAAACTAAGACTGTGAAGGTGGATCTGATTATTGCCTGATGTATCTTATAAATCATGCTGGGAATCAGAGCTAGTCTCTGTGACCTCTTCCATTGCAGTCAAAAAAATTTTATAAACAAAAATTATATTACACTGATTGGCACCGGTAGTATTATTATATATTATTATATACATATCTTGTACAGGCCTAATTAAAGCAGTGTTTAGGGTTATAAAGGTAGTAGTTATAGCTTAGTTACAATACTACCATGCTGATTTATCCTATTAATTGTTAATATTGTACTGGTCTGACAAGGCAGAGTTTTATAATCTTACTGGTATGGGGAAAACGGCAGCAGAGCGGATAAAGGCATATCTTCTTTAAAAGTTAGCTTCATGCACCCCCATGGACCATCACAGAAATTTCACTGGCCCATCATACAAGATATAGGACAATGTAACCTGAAAGCAGTAATTTGTAGATTCAAATCTCCCCCAATACCTGGCCCTGGTCGTACTTTTCTGAATTCCAAGGAAACCATGAACGAACTTACTTATCTGTCTAGTGTATAACGCTATACTGCATAACCATTTGAAATTGTCTTATCGTCAATCGGTAACTGATGTTAGAAAGATATTGGAATCTGCAGCCACTGTAATTCCTTGTGATTCCCCTAGGAATAGTATTACAAGCTATCTCGGCCACAGTGCAATAAAGCATGATAGGAACTACATATTTTTCACCTGGACAAGGTTTAATGCCAATGACTTCTTTAAGTCAATTGCAAGGCCTGGGGAAAATGTAAGACAGATGCCCAGGAGGTCCTTAAGCACAATTCTGGAGCTGGGCTGGGGAAATTATCCTCATCCTCACCCGTGCCACATCCCTAAGTACCAGATCTACCAGTGTTACATCCACCACTGCTGCATCCATAGCAGTAGATCATCAAGTACCAATAGAGATGACATGAATTTTGGATCCTACCAGAAATCACCAAGGTCTCCTCTTAAATTATATAGTAGTTATTTGTCAGTTATAGCCTATAGGTTATAGGATCATGCCAAGGCCAAGGCACACCAAGGCAGTTGACATCGCTACCATTGGTTACTAGTGAACAATCTCCATTACCAGTACACCATCCCGCAGTAGTGGATAAGAATCCTATCCCCCAAGTGAAAAAAAATAAACAAAAAAAAAACAAAAAAAATCCTAATCCGAAAAAAACAAAAAAAACTGTAGCATCGCCAATGAACCACTGCACCTTGGAACCTGCAGCACTGAACGCGCTGCAACCTGTGACGACGAGCAGCCTGCTCAGCTACATTAGCTCAGTTCCATCCCGGACCACACTCAATAGGACCTTTTAGTGACCACGACAGCACACTGCATGCAACAGATAAACTTACTTAAACCCACGGCACTTACAAGCCGCAGCACTTCTAACCCGCAGCACTTAGGCCTACAGCCCACCGCGGAGATCCTATAAAACCACATTGGATAGCCATTAAATTCTACACCAGATGACAAACCTGTGATCTATGATTTTCTGTCGTTTATTATTTTGTTTATAATAACCATCTAATGTAACCTGTTCCTTTCTATCTATTTATAGTTACCTGTTTATAATGGCTGTCGGTTTTTGTTGTCTGCTGTCACGATTGCGTTGCATAATCTAGGGTGTAATATTATAGTTTTGCATAATCTAACTATATTATTTAGAAATTTAATATTAGGTAATGTGCAATATATTTTGCATTGGAAGTTACTTTCCTTTTCGTTTGTCTTAATAATTATGTTATAATAATACGAAGGCGGGGTAGCGCAGTTGGTTGAGCGCAGGGCCTGCAATCAATTGGTTGTAGGTTCAGCCCCGCCAGGGTCCACTCAGCCTTTCATCCACTGGGGGCGATAGAATGAGTACCAGTTAAATAACTGGGAGCTAATCTTGGGATAGGATTAGCGCCCACCCCTACCCTCGGGTAGCAGCTATCGAAAGAGGAGCCTTCAGGTCGCCTCCAGCTTCGGCCGACTGTTTGCTTTTTGTTTGAATAATATAATAGTTATAATTATGTGTAAATAATGTCTGTCGGTTTCGGTTGTCTGCTTTCATGGTTGTGTTGCATAATCTAACTAAATAATTATAAATTTAATATTAAACGAATAAAAGTGAAGTTATATAATTGTTTTTGTTAAAAAAAATATTTTCTATAATTTATTTGTAGTAAGAGATATCATATCAAATGATGTCTCAAAAGCTGCAATGTCGAAACACCCTAGGAAATGGCATCCTAAAGAGTACAGCCTCAACAACCTCTCTGCAAACAATCAGCCCAGGTGGATGGATGAGGATGTATGGCGGCTTGCCAATGCTGGGTCACAGCTACCCTGAGTTCAGAGATACACGCAGGTTAATATCCGCCGCCTGTTGGAGCTTGGACTCTTCCCTGGAAGGACAATCGATGCGATGGTATCAAAGGTATTAGATGATCAGCATGCTATAAGGGCCAGTTACGTGAGCTGGACCTGTCTCATTCGAAGCAAAGGGGGCAGAGAACCCCCTCCCCCATCATCTCATCTAGCTGCCCTGGTAGTGAAACTCGGTTAACTGATGAAGAGCCTGAACGTAGAAAATGTAGCAAGACCAGAAGCGGGCTTAGAAAGAAGCCAGCCAGGCACTTGTCAGAATGGAAATTGATTCTGATGAAGAATTGAAGGAGTTATTACTTAATATAAACAGTGATAATGAGCATCAAAGCGATGAAGAAGATGACAATTCTGGAATAGTGATTCCTTAAAATGCACAGTAAGGGAGATTTGGAAGTATTTGGAAGATCTCCTGAATTTATTGATAGGTGAAAATACTCTACCATCAGGAGATATACTGGTGCAAATACTCTACCATCAGGAGATATACTATCTCATACAAATAGTAGAAAGCAACTGTTCCCTGTTACTGAAGCTCAGCATTTTCCAAGCTACTGCCTTCTAAAATGATGTTTATGGATTACTTCACCAAGAACATTCAAAGCACCCAAGTGCTAACTAAGAAAGCAAAGCTTCTGAATGAAATTGTTGCCAAGAATACTGCTACATCAACTTCCTTATAAATCATATTGGATCGATATGCCCCATACCCCACCATAAATTTAGTTCAATGAAAAAAGCAACATATACCAAAACATGCCACAATGTCATCAAACAAAGATATGCCAGATGGTGATTGTGAGATGGTGATATCAACCTCCCATTTTTTGAACTACCTACACTGGGTTGCAGATATGTGTATAAATTTGAAATTAAATCACTGCCCATCTTCTGTATTTTTTAATCATGGCTTAGAAGTTCTGGATGAATCACGTGCAACAAAAGCTGATATCCATGACACACAACTATAATTCGAAGAATCAAATATTAGCAAGGTTGTGAAAGAACTGGCAGCTCTCATTAATATATACCCATGGTCATACAATAAAGGTTGGAAGGTTCCATTCACAGATAAGCTACTGTGTAGTTAGTTACAGAGGGACTAAAGAATTCCTCACTCGCTATTTAAGGACGAAGATGGAGCTTCCCAACTTATTCACAAAGTCATGGATGTGTTTTTGATCTTAACTTTAAACCTACTAAACACTGTGTGAAAACTTCTACTGATTATGGTTGGCATCCTGATAGTTCGTATAAAATCTGGTTAGTCACAATAGGATTCAGGTGCAACAGACCACGCAGAGTATTACTGTAGTATACCTCAAGCTCCTTCATCTCCGCTTTGGTTAAGACCACTTAGTTTTATTAGTTTCTATTGAAAGATTCAGCCTAGCCAACTCTGCCTCGATGGTTATAACCATATTTTCAAGCTCATTAACTGATAAACCAATTAGTAGTAAGTCATCAGCATAAGCGTAAACAGGCCTTAACCCTATTACCACTACTGGGGTGTTTAGACCATTAGCAGCACTGGCGGGGGGACGATTCGCCCCCCCCGCACCCCCGCCCCCCTGCTGTATTTTTGTAATCATCCAATAAAATCCTACGAAATTTGGGCTGTAGGTGAAAAAATTATCGAAGAACATTTTCAAATCCAAAAAAATGAAAATTTCATAAGGAGGGTGTAATGATTTTCATGAAAAATAGAAGTAGTCCCAGGACAAAATATACATTTTTTTGATATTCTAAAAACTGATAGTGTGGCATTGTTGGCAAGCATTAGTAGGTTTTTCACTACGCTGAATCGAATGTGATTATATTCCATTTCCGAAAATTGAACTGGATGCTATGTTTCGTGCACCTAAGAAGTGGGCGTGGCACTTCAAATTTTGAAAAATACGATATTCGGAAATATACCCCATCTTTTGATTTCAACGCGCTTTTATAGGTTTTCTGGACCGCTGAATCGATTGAAAATATTATCGAAGTGGCTCTAAGAGGACTTAGTGGATCGTCCTTTTTGGAGCACCAAAATTAGGGCGTGGGACTTCAAATAATGAAAAAGTACCACGCCCTAATTGTGGTGTACCAATAATGACGTAGCGTAACAGTAAGACTTGAGGCTTCAATATTACTTTCAATCGATTCAGCGGTCCAGATAACCTATAAAAATGGGTTGAAATGAAAACCTTGTGGTATTTTCTGAATATCGTAATTTTGAAAATTTGATGTAAGTCTACTTGCCATGCCTTAAGGGGGGAGGATAATAAAAGACAATACACATTTGAAATGTAAAGCTAGACTGAAGTAATAAATATATTACTTTGAGATTTTGACATATCTTGTATAAAAGGTCGGAATTGACGAAAAAGGAAAAAAAAATTGAAAATTTTAAATATACACAAAATTTTGGCAAAAAATGCGGAATCTCTAAAAATCACTAAGGCTTCTATAAAAAATATTGCACAAGGACAAAAATTCGGTGAGCTCTTATTTAGGTCACCCTAAACAAGCTGTACAGACAAAATTTTAATATTTTGTCAAGAAGTGTAAAAACACCAAAAGGGACCATTTTCGCACGAAAAAAAGTGAAAAAGTCGAAAAAATGAGATATTTTTCAAAATAAATCAAGAACTTGTGAGGATATAGAAATTCTGTCTGTAGGATTTGTAGACGACAACCTAGGCATCATGTGTACAAAAAATCAGCTTGTTACATTGATTTTTGGCAAAGCCTTAGCATTTTTCATTTGAAAAAATCAATATCGAAATAAATGCTATTTTATGTTATACTTTAATATTTTATTACGAAAAAATTTCTTAAATTTCAATTTAAATCGCTTGCTGTTGACGATTTTTAATAATTTTTTTTTCCCAAATATTCTACACTTTCCACAGAATGCAAATATGATAATGGTAACTGGAATAACCACAGTAAAAACTCGAATATTCGAAATATAAAATTAGTTATATTTAAAAATATGGAACATAAGATCTAAAAAAATTAAAAATACAGCCTATAAATTACGTCATAATCTAAATCTAAAAGGTTAAAAGGATCCCGATGAATAGTTTTTTGGGTCAGGTGCCTCCCACTTTTTTGAGTGCTTGAGCTCTGCACTCTTCGACCTCCTTCTATTGTTTGCCGCCTCTGCTCTTTCAGCCATGTCACCATCGTCTTCTTCCAGTCCGAGTTTCTTCAATATCAATTGCTCGGCACTGCAACCCCTATTGTGGATCAGAACAGCATACGACACATGAAACATAAGGGTTTTTAGGCCCACAAATGACTCCTTAGAAAGGCGAGTCCACAATCTGGAATGTATTGACTCATTCCGATTCTGAGTCAGGCCAGGAATACAGCGTTCTAGAAGCTGATCTGTTGTAAGGCGTTGGTACACTTGCAAGATAAACTTCAAGTTGATTTCCTTTACTATAGTAACTACCTTATAACTGGGATCCTTGTTCCGAAATTTACACCACTTATTGTTAGGGCAGAACTGATGACGTTTCTCAATATTATTATCGCCGTAGTCACAATAATGATGGGCAGCTGCAATCACTTCTGTTCGTATAGTTTCTATTAGATTGGATTTCTCATTATCGGTAAGATTATCTATATCGACTCCAGATATATTATTTACTATTGCGTTTCTATAAAACGATTGAAGCTGGTGGCACCGCTTATCAGTAAGACCTCCTCTCCCCCCGAGCTTGTGTGTCTTACGTACATTGGAAAGACCGGTAAATAAACGCTTGGAGACATGGTTTATGCATTCCTTCTTCTCAACGGTTACATTCTGGTCCTTATATGGATCAGACTCTAATATGGCCTTCAGCACACTGCTGTCACCATCCGACACAATGGACCCATACACCAAGCCATTGGTTACTACAGATCTACCAAACATCTGGACTGCCAACTGCGGCTCCATCCCTGAACTTGATCCGGTATAATTTATATTGCAGTCATGTCCCTCTTCGACAACCTGTTGGCGGCAACATACACTACAGTACTTGGAGCAAACATCAAAATCAAGTACATGGCCTGTACTTTCTGATATAATAAAGGCAACTCCATATAGTGATTGGTGGCCACGTCGCATCCAGGTTCCATCGAAAGAGACACATATCACGGTATCCGATTCCTTCTGCGCGCAATTTAGAGCGTTTCCACGGGCCAGAGCTTCTGTTGTTTCGGATATAGCATCAACTTTCAACCGCCACGCTCGTTTAGCCACTGGCGATGGCAGTGACATAACTCGGGAGAAAGTTTCAGCGTCCCACTGAGTTCCTCCAATGCAAAGCCAGGCTAAAACTGATCTGAGATTCACATCGGCAGTTATCCGGCCCGATCCAGGTTTGGGTACGTCAACAACGCTGCTTGTGTCTGTTGAATAAATCCAACCACAACAATCACACATGCCCTCATATTTGACACTGTAACCACGATGAGAAGTTTCGCTAACTTCCACTGTACCGCCACAATGTGTAGATGAATGTATATCCGCAATCAATTTCTTTATAATTCCAGTTCCTACAATATCGTAACCTTCCATGCCACCGGTTGATGGTAGAACAGTTAAATTAGCTGCTATCTCAGATGGTTTGGATTGTTTCGCTTCTATCTTATTTTGTTTCTGCGTTCCTCCTCGCAAACCTTCCTTTTTTCTTTTTTTGAGGCCTCGGCATGACAATAATCTTAGGTAACGGTAAATTTACAAATTTTAAATAGCCTATAACAGTACAAGATATGACAGACAGTGTTATGAGAAATCTTTATAGTAATTTCACCTTCAAATTTCCCTCCAAAAAACAAATGATATTGAGAGTACTGTTACTGTGTAATAAGTAGAGTACAGTACTTATGTTCAACCCAAACCATTATTTTGTAACGTAGGTAGTCCTTTTGCCAAAATATTGAAACTTTTTAATTAAAACACTTTTTTATATGCCACACAGGTCGAGCACTATACAAGCTACGGGACAATCTGACACCAGATTTGAAATCCTCATAAAATTTGCAACAAAATAGCATCAAAACATTTTTTTGTTAAAAATATTTTTTTTTATTATCCTCCCCCCTTAAG
>JAUCBJ010000215.1:0-30164 GCA_032718475.1 Nemertoderma westbladi | reverse complement strand
CACCAGTCCGGGCCGACATGATGTCATTGGTACTGACGTCACCAGCCCAGGCTATCCTGGGGGGTATTTAGGCTTCTACTATTATGTATATAATTTATTTGTTTCAGAGGGTAAATATCCGTATATGTTTAAACTCTGCTTCAGTAAGGACTCCTCAATCCGACGTGAAGTATCTGGGGCCAATCAGAATCGCGAGTAGATTATGACGTCATTGAAACTGCACCCGTGTTTAAATGTTTGATTACAATATGACGTCACAGGAGATTCACCTGTTTAACTTTGATCCAACATTTTGTTATTTAGTTGAAACTTTTAGCTGCGTAACATATAACTGGCTTTTATAAACTATAAAACTCTGTGAACCAAAACATTAAACTCTGTGTGGAAAGTAGAAGTTTTCAACGTTTTGATCCGAGTTTATTATTATGTATTAATGTTATGTTATGTCCCAATTTATATACCGAACGAGCGCAGCGATGAGGTTTACATAAATAACAAGACTATTTAGCGCTGAATAGAAGAGGGATCGCGGGATGGCGATGGGGATTATAAGAATCCCGATTACTAATATCGGGATTTTAATTTTTCATATATTTTTCTTAAGTTTGCATTTGGTGGTGGTGCAAGCCCATTGAGCCTCTTAAAGGACGATGGCCTTGAACATGCAGAAGATCTCGCGAAAGTCATGTGGGATAGGGAGTTGTGGCGGCGCAACTTCGTCGACAAGCCGGTTACAGTAACTTAATTCAGCACCAACTGTTACATTCATTAGGTTGACACAGACAATCAATAAGTTTACTTAGTTAATAATTGTTGTTTTCGATATACTTTGGAACCTATATAGTTTGTCATAAAAATATGTTATACATTTAGTATTAAATAAAACTCACTACATTTATTTCTCACTAAAATTTATTATTTTACGTAAAAAATTAATTTATTCTCCAAAAATTGCGCGAAACGTCCGCACAGCATACCTCGATTTCCGGCGCGAACGCAAAGCCAACGTCATATCGGAAGGCTACCTAAACGGCCCTGCCTTTGCTTGTTCCGTATGGAAGCAACCGGGCCAACGGAATCGCCACCACATCACCCGGGCCACGTCGCACGGATTCCACCATATGATCTGCGCCACCAACACTCGCTTCCACACCATCTCTGTAGACTGTCTGTGCCGCCACTGCCACAACCAATGTGGGAACCGCTACCACGCCCTTAACTGCGCCGCTTGTCCCAACCTCGCAGTTCTCGACTCGACCATTAACTAAAGAAACTAATGTTTATTTTATTTTATATCTATTTTACTGTTAAAAATAATATTATGATTTTACCGAATTCATTTACCCCGTTGGGAGTGTATATTATTATATTATTAAAAATAGCGCGAAAAAATTTATTTTAAGGAGAAAAAATGTTTTAATAATGAAGTGTTATTCCATAGAAATACTTAAACTCCATATAAAATCACCTTTAACTGAGAGTCCCATTACAACTTCTCATTCAGCCCTCCTAGATGTGGGGCGAGACACGTAGTCGGCGAGCCTTGGCATACGGTTCATATAGGGCAAATGGGGCATGTCCGTCCGTCCGTCCGTCCGTCCGTCCGTCCGTCCGTCCGTCCGTCCGTCCGTCCGTCCGTCCGTCCGTCCGTCCGTCCGTCCGTCCGTCCGTCCGTCCGTCCGTCCGTCCGTCCGTCCGTCCGTCCGTCCGTCCGTCCGTCCGTCCGTCCGTCCGATGAGTATTTAATGGAGATTCTTTAGAATAAATATAGCTAAATAATTTTGTTGAGACATCGACTGGTAAATTAATATTTCAGTGTCAATACTAAAACGTCATATGTAAGTTATAATATTTCTTATAAATTGGGTCGCCTTCACGCCTAAAATATATTACTTTTAAAGCGCTAATTTTCTGTTAATACCTGACTCATCAATCCTCTGTGTGCCTTTTGGTTGGGGTGCAGATTAAGAGGGATTAAGAGAGATTAAGATTAGATTTTAATCGTAGGGAAGATTTAGAGACAGACTTGTGAGAAATTTAACTGTGGGAACTTTTCCTATATGTCGGCCCCCTAAACAACCACAACCATATTTTGCCCCCCTAAACAACCATATTTCTGCCCCTAAACAACCATATTTCGGCCCCTAATTTCGCCCCCCTAAACACTACTACTAGGATCGGCATGCTGCATTGCAGCTGCATTTTTAAGAATGCTGTGCCGGCTTGTCAACAAAATTGCGCCACCACAACTCCCTATCACCCATGACATTTGCTAGATCATCCGCATCTTCAAGGCCAGTGTCCTTTAAGATGCGTCTCAAGAAAGTCATGGGCGGGCTGTCCACCATGCTTATTCACTCCATGAGGCTGCCATAGTACAAGATTATGCACTGGCTGGGCGAAAGCAATGTCCTGCAAAGCGGAGGCGATTTTGTTCTAGTGTCAAGCTTGGGGGAGCCAATGAGACACCTCCAATGTTATATAGTGTCTGGTTGGATATGTGTGCATTGTACTTGACACAATGAACCCGGCGTAGCATTCTTGTGAATGTGCCATCCAGAGATTTGGCGTTAGCAGTTAGAGCCCAGCATGGACTCCCATAGAGGAGTACTGGAACTACTGCTGCTCTAAATAAGGTCCGATTATTTAGACCATATTTCGGCCCCCTAAACAGCCATCTTTCGGCCCCCTAAACAACAATATTTCGGCCCCCTAAACAACCATATTTCGGCCACTAAACAACCATATTTCGGCGCCCTAAGCAACCATATTTCGGCCCCCTAAACAACCATATTTCGGCGCCCTAAATAACCATATTTCGGCCCCTATAAACAACCATATTTCGGCCCCCTAAACAACCATGTTTCGGCCCCCTAAACAACTATATTTCGGCCCCCTAAACAACCATATTTCGGCCCCCTAAACAACCATATTTCGGCCCCTATAAACAACCATATTTCGGCGCCCTAAACAACCATATTTCGGCTCCCTAAATAACCATATTTCGGCCCCTATAAACAACCATATTTCGGCCCCCTAAACAACCATGTTTCGGCCCCCTAAACAACTATATTTCGGCCCCCTAAACAACCATATTTCGGCCCCCTAAACAACCATATTTCGGCCTCCTAAACAACCATATTTCGGCGCCCTAAACAACCATATTTCGGCCTCCTAAACAACCATATTTCGGCCTCCTAAACAACCATATTTCGGCCCCCTAAACAACCATATTTTTTGCAAAAATTTTAAAATACTATGAAATATATTTTATAGTTTTATAAATTTGTTTTTCGAGATTTCAGATTCGACTAGCATTACGATTAAAACTTGTACCCACCTAGTTCACATCCTATTAAATAATACTAATATTATGAACTGGAATTAATATTAACTACTATCAGCACTAATTGGATCCGTTTTTAAAGGTATACCTCATTACATGGCTCGTCCCACGTTATTAGATGCATAAATTTATCTTTACTACGTGATGAACATTGTGATGATACTAATCTGATAATTTAGTAAATCGTGTTTAAATAAACAATTTAATTATATAATATGTTTCTGCAGACTTTGAGCTATTCACAGCGTATATGAAGGAGCCTTTTCTCCAAGACCACTTACAGTAGTCCTTACCTCCAGCTCTAGAAACCATTTCACCATGGACACGCTTACTGTCCTTCCCTTTAACCTTCAACTTCGGTTTGAATCTCAAAAAGTTGACATCCATGATGTGTTGAGCTTTACTTAGATCGACAACATGTAAAAGATCTTTCTGAATATCATAAACCATCAAGTTCTCACCATCAGTGATCTCTTGAACATCCCCGCCTTCACGTATAGCGCAGATGTTGTTTGTCGAACTGGTACAACAAGCTAACCTCCGCCTCACAACTCCTTCATCAGACGTGTCTAACTTGTAAGTGTGGCAGCCGTGATTATAATAGGGAACGCCTTTGCGGAACTTGAGAACTTTATTTCCTTTCGTCGTATGACGTGATGTAAGCCTTCCGCCTTCCGTATCAAAATATACCACCCTTTTATATCCGTGTTGTTCTTGTGTTTTTCCCCTTTGTTCTAATAAAACTAAGAGTTTATCATTGTCAGATTCCGCTTCAGTTACATGGCTATCAATAGCAAATCCTATTCTTTTGTTCTCCATCATTGTAGTTCTCCATCTCATTTGTTCTGAGAACTCTTTATCCGTTTTTGTATTCCATTTGAACAGCCTGCCAGACCCATCGACAGAAACATAAACGGCATTCTTTGTGGCATCGATGCAACTCATATCTAGACTCTCTAGATATGTTAGACTTGCCTTCGCGGTTGTTGAATAAAACGTTAATTCCACGACAACCGCTGTAAATACCTTCTTGTCTTTTCCTGACCAGCCTAGAACGGTCATCGATTGTTCATCATCTACCAAACTAACTTTAACAACATGTTCGCAATCAATATCCATTCGGAATTGTTTTAATAATTGAGCAGTTCTGATATCTAATATCGACAATAACCCATCATCTGATATCACGTATATATGCGACTCATCTTGAACAATATCCGCGGGTCTGAAACCAACCGTTGCTATGGATCTGAACGTAGAAGCCGCGTCTACTCTGGGCATGACGTCACCGAATATCGGCTCGTAATACAACATCTGCGGGAACTCATCTCCTAAATTATTGGTTATGTATTCCAAACAAAAGAACTTCACCTCACTTGTTGCGGCCAATGCGTCTTTATAAACATATGTTTTCTTCTTTAGTTTCGTCGCTAATCCTTGGATCCCATCCTTGTTTTCGTATTGTTTCTCCATCGCCGCCACTTCCGGTATTCTACCCAACTCGTACAGAGCTGTCCTCAACAAACTCAATAAATCCTTGCGATTTTCTTTAGAATTAACAACTTCTGTTTCTCTAGCGTTTTCGAGAAGTTGTTTACCTCTAACAACCTTCCCGCAACCGTATCTACCCAAGGCTGCTACCACCAACAAGGTAACAGCTCGGATCTTCTCTGTAGATGGAGGATTTTTCGAGGGTGCCGACTTTGCCAACTCTATGGCTTTAACTAATTCTCGCATAGCGCCCGCATTGTCTCCCACTGCCTGGCAGTGTATGGCGGCGTCGATGCGCCCCGATGCCGCGTTCACGTCCGCCGACTGTAAGGATTTAATCCCGTCGCTGATACCCGCCAACTCTCCCATAATCCGCTTAGCTATTGATTCGTTTACCACGTCTCCCTTTACTAGAGGTCTACATTGCATTGCAGCCCCATGGAAGAAGGGACCCACGTATATTAATGCTTTCTTGAAACACTTAGCTAATAAGGCATACTCGAGACCTGTTGCCATAGTTGCATTAAGGTCGGAAGAATGTTACCCATAGCGACGATATTTCGGAAATACCGTTTCAGTGAAAGTGAAAGTATTTCAGATGGATATAGATTTCCGTATTAACTATTTTGTTTCTTAAATGTTACTTTTGCGGGCCGATAAATTGTATCAAACCAGGTTTTAGGTCCAATGGACCGGGACCGTACAGCGTTTTAGGTCCAATGGACCGGGACGGTACAGCGTTTTAGGTCCAATGGACCGGGACCCTACAGCGTTTTAGGTCCAATGGACCGGGACCGTAAAGAGTTTTAGGTCCAATGGACCGGGACCGTACTGCGTTTTAGGTCCAATGGACCGGGACCGTACAGCGTTTTAGGTCCAATGGACCGGGACCCTACAGCGTTTTAGGTCCAATGGACCGGGACCGTACAGCGTTTTAGGTCCAATGGACCGGGACCGTACAGCGTTTTAGGTCCAATGGACCGGGACCCTACAGCGTTTTAGGTCCAATGGACCGGGACCGTACAGCGTTTTAGGTCCAATGGACCGGGACCCTACAGCGTTTTAGGTCCAATGGACCGGGACCGTACAGCGTTTTAGGTCCAATGGACCGGGACCCTACAGCGTTTTAGGTCCAATGGACCGGGACCGTACAGCGTTTTAGGTCCAATGGACCGGGACCATAAAGAGTTTTAGGTCCAATGGACCGGGACCGTACAGCGTTTTAGGTCCAATGGACCGGGACCGTACAGCGTTTTAGGTCCAATGGACCGGGACCGTACAGCGTTTTAGGTCCAATGGACCGGGACCATAAAGAGTTTTAGGTCCAATGGACCGGGACCGTACAGCGTTTTAGGTCCAATGGACCGGGACCATAAAGAGTTTTAGGTCCAATGGACCGGGACCGTACAGCGTTTTAGGTCCAATGGACCGGGACCGTACAGCGTTTAGGTCCAATGGACCGCGACGGTACAGCGTTTTAGGTCCAATGGACCGGGACCGTGCAGCGTTTAGGTCCAATGGACCGGGACGGTACAGCGTTTTAGGTCCAATGGACCGGGACCGTACAGCGTTTTAGGTCCAATGGACCGGGACCATAAAGAGTTTTAGGTCCAATGGACCGGGACCGTACAGCGTTTTAGGTCCAATGGACCGGGACCGTACAGCGTTTAGGTCCAATGGACCGCGACGGTACAGCGTTTTAGGTCCAATGGACCGGGACCGTGCAGCGTTTAGGTCCAATGGACCGGGACGGTACAGCGTTTTAGGTCCAATGGACCGGGACCCTACAGCGTTTTAGGTCCAATGGACCGGGACCGTACAGCGTTTTAGGTCCAATGGACCGGGACCGTACTGCGTTTTAGGTCCAATGGACCGGGACCCTACAGCGTTTTAGGTCCAATGGACCGGGACCGTACAGCGTTTTAGGTCCAATGGACCGGGACCGTACAGCTAATCAAAAGACAAATAATTTTTTCAAATTTGTTAGAATACTATAAATGAAATTTAAGATATGAGATGGAAGCTAGAAACAAGTTAGTTAGTAAAAAAAATAGCTATTGAAATTGTAAAATTAAATTTTTTATGGGCCTCAATGATTGTATAATTACAGTATTATCAATGTTTATAGTTTAAAGTTATTAAACTTATAACTATAGGCCTAAACTATACAATAACTCTAACCTACCAATACCTACAAAATTAGCTAATTAGCCTTAAATTTATTTAAAACTATGGCAACATTATCGCCCCATTGTCTGGTTCAAGCAAATCCCGTAGAATAGATTATATTAGCTGTCTTTATCTCACATTTATGTCAGGAGTCAGGGGATTTTACTATATAGCAACAGCTAGGCCTACTCTGGTGGGGTGCCAGATTCCAGCAGTCCCTTTTTGCAATGTTCTCACAACTTTTCAATAAAATTATTTCCGAGGGATTAGAAATTATAGGATGATCTTGTTATGTAACAATGACGTCATGGGTGAATTTTATCTTTACTTTGGGGTGGAGGTGGTTCCCTTTTGACGTCACCATTCCGAAGTGGAGATTGAATTCCGTCGGTTCTCTTCTTTTTATACTCCGCTGAAAAAGTAATTAAACTAATTATTCTAATAATATAGACTGATAGCAGCTACACAAGTGAGTGGTGTTATTCCAATTGTTGTTAAATACAATAAATAACAAACTGTTTAGTTATGGTAACTATAGCAACTTGTACATACTAACATGAATATACGACCATTCTAACTCCCCATACTATACTCCATATCCAACCAACCAGAAAGAATGTAACAGTTAACGCCATACTCAAACCAATAAACAGGTTCATACAGAACTGTTGGATTCTATTATTGTAGTTCTTGTTGTCATAATCACCATAAAATAATGCAAACCCAGAAATAATTGTACCTGCAATTGTAAAGTATGGTTAATACGTCTATATTTCATAAAATGCGAAAAAATATAGTATGGAAATAATAAATTTATTGTTTAAACGAATACGTTATTTTTACAACACAGAGGAACACTATTAATAATGGTAAAACCATAAAAGGGCTCCCATTCTTTGTGGCTCGCCCCACACTCACCTAGTCCGGGAACGAGACAGTTTATTATACACAGAACTACGGCGACCCCTAGCGGGAGACAGGGCATCGCCGTGTAGTTGTTTGGCCGTTCCTGATTCTGGTTTGCTACGTTAGGGGGCGGTTCAATTGGCTGAGGGGCGCTCCGAATCATAAAGCCTCTTAGATCCGCTGCCGAAGCGATGGAAAGACGCGCTGAAAGGAGAGGAAAAACCGTAATGATTGAATAATAAAAGTAAAAGATCTATAAATACCATAGGAGTAGTAACTATACAGTAGGTCGGCTAAAGCTATATTATAATAATAATAATAATAATGATAATAATAATAATAGTTAATAAGTTAAACTTATTATTAAATCGTATGTGTACCACATATACCACTGGGGGAGGTTTGCGGGAGCATCACACATCCCCATCCAAGTGTAGCCGAAATCTGGAGTATCTTAAAACGGGATAATTCTGAAAGAGAACAATTACCGAAAGCTAACGAAAGTTACGCGAAAGTTACGCGAAATTTATCGAAAAGGTTAAAGCAGGAGCGAAAGCCCCCGCTCCTTGCAAAAGCCCCGGCAATTATTTGAATTAGAGCCCATACCTTTTTGTTTATGAATGATATCGGAATGATATCGCGTGACATGTGCCCCCTGTCAGTAGATGGATAACTTTCGCCCCTGCTTTACCATTTTCGATAACTTTCGCAAAACTTTCGGTAGCCTCTTTCCTCTTTTGGGATTTTTTTTATTTCGGAACTATCCCTTAATACGGATTAGGGAGTCGTAGGCCGCCGAAAATTCTACAAAAACTCTACAGTTTAAATTTCCTGTGTCGAACATAGTCGATAAATAAACGTACAGTAAGGTCAATCTCAAAGCACTTTCTTTGTTTCTGGCCACCAGCTTGTTCCAGGTCGGGGTGAAATCCAACTTATTAAACGTTTATACAATAAAAGATCACAAGCTGGCAAGCCTGGAGGGTTCACGGTCCTCCTACTTAATCAGTACAATAATAATAACCGATACATCATTGTCGAAACGTACCCAGTATTCGGGTACCGGCTGGCGGCTGACCGGTACGTTTTCGTTCGGGTAGGCCTATGTTTCCTTTTCACTTGTTCCCATCGTAGGCGACCTCATGCTCATCCCACCACGACCACGACCACCAGTTACGAGTTGGGTAGGCGTCTACCGGCAACCGGTAAGTAATTACGCGCCACACGACGTCATCCCGCCATCCGCCAACATTTATACCGGTACGGTAAGCCTACCACCTACCGGTTGGCTACCATCGCACCGTAGGTCTACCGCCTACGGTAGGGTACGTACCGTACAGCGGTACTCAAAGTCGTACCGGTATTGTCGTAATTGACAAATGCAGGATTAAACTGTAACCCGTTCCGGTACCGGTACCATATGCATCTGAACGACTGGACGGTTAATCTCATAGCATAGCTGCATAGGCCTACCTGTAGTTAGTGCAAAGTCGCCTGCGAACATGGCGAAATATTATATATAAGCCAGGCATAGCCTACCCTGCTACCTGATGGATAATAATAAACTGAAATGCTATGCCAGTCTGCCAGTCCAATGCAGTCAGAAGTACCAGTACTTGGTACTGCCAGTTTGCTGCTATGCCAGTATGCTAGCAGGTAGTGCATAGTGCTAAGATTGTCTACCGGTACAGATGAACTACAGGCAGACAATCAGACAATACTAGCAGTCTAGGGCCTACAGGACTGCAGTACCGGTACTGCAGTATTGGTAATTGCTAATGCTAATTAATTACCTTAATTAAATCTTCAATTAGGTCATAATGTAGGTCCAAATTTAAAAATCGGCCTCCGTTAATCGATTTAGAAATAATTCAGGTACCTCCATGCCAAATATCAGAATCATTCATTGCATTCCCTATGACAAGATAGCTTTTTCCTAAACCATGCGAAAACACGCAAATATAGCGCTCACATCGCACAAATACCATCTCGACACCCAATTTTTTGTATGAGCCTTCGCCATCCCTATATCTAACTTTTGTCCAAATTTTATTTCGATTGATTAATAAATAACTGAGATATCGCTCTGGACACACACACACACACACACACACACTAACACACACACACACACACATTACGGTAATAATGGTCACTTATGTCAAAGACCGTGAACCAATAGTACCTGACATAATACCAATGCCACGATAGTTTGAACATAAGTTTCGGCAGCCACCGATCTGTTAACACATAAAGGCCTACAAAACAAACTGTTAACTAACTCATAAGACCTAAACAACAAACTCTTAACTCATAAGGCCTACAAAACAAACTGTTAACTAACTCATAAGACCTAAACAACAAACTCTTAACTCATAAGGCCTAAACAACAAACTGTTAACTCATAAGGCCTACAAAACAAACTGTTAACTAACTCATAAGACCTTAACAACAAACTCTTAACTCATAAGGCCTAAACAACAAACTGTTAACTCATAAGGCCTACAAAACAAACTGTTAACTAACTCATAAGACCTAAACAGCAAACTCTTAACTCATAAGGCCTAAACAACAAACTGTTAACTAACTCATAAGACCTAAACAACAAACTCTTAACTCATAAGGCCTAAACAACAAACTGTTAACTCATAAGGCCTACAAAACAAACTGTTAACTAACTCATAAGACCTTAACAACAAACTCTTAACTCATAAGGCCTAAACAACAAACTGTTAACTCATAAGGCCTACAAAACAAACTGTTAACTAACTCATAAGACCTAAACAGCAAACTCTTAACTCATAAGGCCTAAACAACAAACTGTTAACTAACTCATAAGACCTAAACAACAAACTCTTAACTCATAAGGCCTAAACAACAAACTGTTAACTCATAAGGCCTACAAAACAAACTGTTAACTAACTCATAAGACCTTAACAACAAACTCTTAACTCATAAGGCCTAAACAACAAACTGTTAACTCATAAGGCCTACAAAACAAACTGTTAACTAACTCATAAGACCTAAACAACAAACTCTTAACTCATAAGGCCTAAACAACAAACTGTTAACTAACTCATAAGACCTAAACAACAAACTGTTAACTCATAAGACCTAAACAACAAACTCTTAACTCATAAGGCCTAAACAACAAACTGTTAACTAACTCATAAGACCTAAACAACAAACTCTTAACTCATAAGGCCTAAACAACAAACTGTTAACTCATAAGGCCTACAAAACAAACTGTTAACTAACTCATAAGACCTAAACAACAAACTCTTAACTCATAAGGCCTACAAAACAAACTGTTAACTAACTCATAAGACCTAAACAACAAACTCTTAACTCATAGGCCTAAACAACAAACTGTTAACTCAAGGCCTACAAAACAAACTGTTAACTAACTCATAAGACCTAAACAACAAACTCTTAACTCATAAGGCCTAAACAACAAACTGTTAACTAACTCATAAGACCTAAACAACAAACTGTTAACTCATAAGGCCTGCAAAACAAACTGTTAACTATAAGGCCTAAACAACAAACTGTTAACTCATAAGGCCTACAAAACAAACTGTTAACTAACTCATAAGACCTAAACAACAAACTGTTAACTAACTCATAAGACCTAAACAACAAACTGTTAACTCATAAGGCCTACAAAACAAACTGTTAACTAACTCATAAGACCTAAACAACAAACTATTTACTCATAAGGCCTAAACAACAAACTGTTAACTCATAAGGCCTACAAAACAAACTGTTAACTAACTCATAAGACCTAAACAACAAACTATTTACTCATAAGGCCTAAACAACAAACTGTTAACTCATAAGACCTAAACAACAAACTGTTAACTAACTCATAAGACCTAAACAACAAACTGTTAACTAACTCATAAGACCTAAACAACAAACTATTTACTCACATTTGTTACTGTAAATAGACGCGGCTGATGACTTTCTGCTGTCTTTAGATTCATCATCTTCCGGTACCATGGATACAACTAAGGCAGGACCGATGTTCCTAAAAATAAAATGATAATCATTGTGTCAATGGCTCAAGTCAATAAAATAGTATGATTATTCAATAAAATGAATCATTTTACATAAAATTTTGGTTTGTTTAAATGGCTTACTTACATTCGGAAAATTAATGGTTAATCATACTCACCCAACAGCTGTAGCCATACCATCTATCCCATTAATCCTACTCACCCAACAACTGTAGCCATGCCATCTGTCTGTCCCATTAATCCTACTCACCCAACAACTGTAGCCATACCATCTGTCCCATTAATCCTACTCACCCAACAACTGTAGCCATACCATCTGTCCCATTAATCCTCCTCAACCAACAACTGTAGCCATACCATCTGTCTGTCCCATTAATCCTACTCACCCAACAGCTGTAGCCATGCCATCTGTCTGTCCCATTAATCCTACTCACCCAACAACTGTAGCCATACCATCTGTCCCATTAATTCTACGTACCCAACAACTGTAGCCATACCATCTGTCCCATTAATCCTCCTCAACCAACAACTGTAGCCATACCATCTGTCCCATTAATTCTACTCACCGAACAACTGTAGCCATACCATCTGTCCCATTAATTCTACTTACCCAACAACTGTAGCCATACCATCTGTCCCATTAATCCTACTCACCGAACAACTGTAGCCATACCATCTGTCCCATTAATCCTACTCACCCAACAACTGTAGCCATACCATCTGTCCCATTAATCCTACTCACCCAACAACTGTAGCCATACCATCTGTCCCATTAATCCTACTCACCCAACAACTGTAGCCATACCTTCTGTCCCATTAATCCTACTCACCCAACAACTGTAGCCATACCATCTGTCCCATTAATCCTACTCACCCAACAACTGTAGCCATACCATCTGTCCCATTAATCCTACTCACCCAACAGCTGTAGCCATACCATCTGTCCCATTAATCCTACTCACCCAACAACTGTAGCCATACCATCTGTCCCATTAATCCTACTCACCCAACAACTGTAGCCATACCATCTGTCCCATTAATCCCACTCACCCAACAACTGTAGCCATACCATCTGTCCCATTAATCCTCCTCAACCAACAACTGTAGCCATACCATCTGTCCCATTAATTCTACTCACCGAACAACTGTAGCCATACCATCTGTCCCATCAATTCTACTCACCCAACAACTGTAGCCATACCATCTGTCCCATTAATCCTGCTCACACAACAACTGTAGCCATACCATCTGTCCCATTAATTCTACTCACCCAACAACTGTAGCCATACCATCTGTCCCATTAATCCTGCTCACACAACAACTGTAGCCATACCATCTGTCCCATTAATCCCACTTACCCAACAACTGTAGCCATACCATCTGTCCCATTGATCCTACTCACCCAACAACTGTAGCCATAACATCTGTCCCATTAATCCTACTTACCCAACAACTGTAGCCATGCCATCTATCCCACTAATTTCTACTCACCCAACAACTGTAGCCATACCATCTGTCCCATTAATCCCACTTACCCAACAACTGTAGCCATACCATCTGTCCCATTAATCCTACTCACCCAACAACTGTAGCCATACCATCTGTCCCATTAATCCTGCTCACACAACAACTGTAGCCATACCATCTGTCCCATTAATCCTACTCACCCAACAACTGTAGCCATAACATCTGTCCCATTAATCCTACTCACCCAACAACTGTAGCCATACCATCTGTCCCATTAATCCTGCTCACACAACAACTGTAGCCATACCATCTGTCCCATTAATCCCACTTACCCAACAACTGTAGCCATACCATCTGTCCCATTAATCCCACTTACCCAACAACTGTAGCCATACCATCTATCCCATTAATCCTACTCACCCAACAACTGTAGCCATACCATCTGTCTGTCCCATTAATCCTACTCACCCAACAACTGTAGCCATACCATCTGTCCCATTAATCCTACTCACCCAACAACTGTAGCCATACCATCTGTCCCATTAATCCTACTCACCCAACAACTGTAGCCATACCATCTGTCCCATTAATCCTACTCACCCAACAACTGTAGCCATAACATCTGTCCCATTAATCCTACTTACCCAACAACTGTAGCCATGCCATCTGTCCCATTAATCATACTCACCCAACAACTGTAGCCATACCATCGTCCCCATTAATCCTACTCACCCAACAACTGTAGCCATACCATCGTCCCCATTAATCCTACTCACCCAACAACTGTAGCCATACCATCGTCCCCATTAATCCTACTCACCCAACAACTGTAGCCATACCATCTGTCCCATTAATCCTACTCACCCAACAACTGTAGCCATACCATCGTCCCCATTAATCCTACTCACCCAACAACTGTAGCCATACCATCGTCCCCATTAATTCTACTCACCCAACAACTGTAGCCATACCATCTGTCCCATTAATCCTGCTCACACAACAACTGTAGCCATACAATCTGTCCCATTGATCCTACTCACCCAACAACTGTAGCCATAACATCTGTCCCATTAATCCTACTTACCCAACAACTGTAGCCATGCCATCTGTCCCACTAATTTCTACTCACCCAACAACTGTAGCCATACCATCTGTCCCATTAATCCCACTTACCCAACAACTGTAGCCATACCATCTGTCCCATTAATCCTACTCACCCAACAACTGTAGCCATACCATCTGTCCCATTAATCCTGCTCACACAACAACTGTAGCCATACCATCTGTCCCATTAATCCTACTCACCCAACAACTGTAGCCATAACATCTGTCCCATTAATCCTACTCACCCAACAACTGTAGCCATACCATCTGTCCCATTAATCCTGCTCACACAACAACTGTAGCCATACCATCTGTCCCATTAATCCCACTTACCCAACAACTGTAGCCATACCATCTGTCCCATTAATCCCACTTACCCAACAACTGTAGCCATACCATCTATCCCATTAATCCTACTCACCCAACAACTGTAGCCATACCATCTGTCTGTCCCATTAATCCTACTCACCCAACAACTGTAGCCATACCATCTGTCCCATTAATCCTACTCACCCAACAACTGTAGCCATACCATCTGTCCCATTAATCCTACTCACCCAACAACTGTAGCCATACCATCTGTCCCATTAATCATACTCACCCAACAACTGTAGCCATAACATCTGTCCCATTAATCCTACTTACCCAACAACTGTAGCCATGCCATCTGTCCCATTAATCATACTCACCCAACAACTGTAGCCATACCATCGTCCCCATTAATCCTACTCACCCAACAACTGTAGCCATACCATCTGTCCCATTAATCCCACTTACCCAACAACTGTAGCCATACCATCGTCCCCATTAATCCTACTCACCCAACAACTGTAGCCATACCATCTGTCCCATTAATCCCACTTACCCAACAACTGTAGCCATACCATCGTCCCCATTAATCCTACTCACCCAACAACTGTAGCCATACCATCGTCCCCATTAATCCTACTCACCCAACAACTGTAGCCATACCATCTGTCCCATTAATCCTACTCACCCAACAACTGTAGCCATACCATCTGTCCCATTAATCCTACTCACCCAACAACTGTAGCCATACCATCTGTCCCATTAATCCTACTCACCCAACAACTGTAGCCATAACATCTGTCCCATTAATCCTACTTACCCAACAACTGTAGCCATGCCATCTGTCCCATTAATCATACTCACCCAACAACTGTAGCCATACCATCGTCCCCATTAATCCTACTCACCCAACAACTGTAGCCATACCATCTGTCCCATTAATCATACTCACCCAACAACTGTAGCCATACCATCGTCCCCATTAATCCTACTCACCCAACAACTGTAGCCATACCATCTGTCCCATTAATCCTACTCACCCAACAACTGTAGCCATACCATCTGTCCCATTAATCCTACTCACCCAACAACTGTAGCCATACCATCTGTCCCATTAATTCTACTCACCCAACAACTGTAGCCATACCATCTGTCCCATTAATCCTGCTCACACAACAACTGTAGCCATACCATCTGTCCCATTAATCCCACTTACCCAACAACTGTAGCCATACCATCTGTCCCATTAATCCTACTCACCCAACAACTGTAGCCATACCATCTGTCCCATTAATCCTACTCACCCAACAACTGTAGCCATAACATCTGTCCCATTAATCCTACTCACCCAACAACTGTAGCCATACCATCTGTCCCATTAATCCTACTCACCCAACAACTGTAGCCATACCATCTGTCCCATTAATCATACTCACCCAACAACTGTAGCCATACCATCTGTCCCATTAATCCTACTCACCCAACAACTGTAGCCATACCATCTGTCCCATTAATCCTACTCACCCAACAACTGTAGCCATACCATCTGTCCCATTAATCCTACTCACCCAACAACTGTAGCCATACCATCTGTCCCATTAATCCTACTCACCCAACAACTGTAGCCATACCATCTGTCCCATTAATCCTACTCACCCAACAACTGTAGCCATACCATCTGTCCCATTAATCCTACTCACCCAACAACTGTAGCCATACCATCTGTCCCATTAATCCCACTCACCCAACAACTGTAGCCATACCATCTGTCCCATTAATCCTACTCACACAACAACTGTAGCCATACCATCTGTCCCATTAATCCTACTCACCCAACAACTGTAGCCATACCATATGTCCCATTAATCCTACTCACCCAACAACTGTAGCCATACCATCTGTCCCATTAATCCTACTCACCCAACAACTGTAGCCATACCATCTGTCCCATTAATCCTACTCACCCAACAACTGTAGCCATAACATCTGTCCCATTAATCCTACTCACCCAACAACTGTAGCCATACCATCTGTCCCATTAATCCTACTCACCCAACAACTGTAGCCATACCATCGTCCCATTAATCCTACTCACCCAACAACTGTAGCCATACCATCTGTCCCATTAATCCTACTCACACAACAACTGTAGCCATACCATCTGTCCCATTAATCCTACTCACCCAACAACTGTAGCCATACCATATGTCCCATTAATCCTACTCACACAACAACTGTAGCCATACCATCTGTCCCATTGATCCTACTCACCCAACAACTGTAGCCATACCATCTGTCCCATTAATCCTACTTACCCAACAACTGTAGCCATACCATCTATCCCATTAATCCTACTCACCCAACAACTGTAGCCATGCCATCTGTCCCATTAGCTACGGCTGCTTCCACTGAGAACCGTCTACCGTCTGCTAAAGGGTTGACCTTTTGACCTTTTGGGACCAATAAATTATCTCTGGTATTGTTTTTGTTTCTCTTTTGCTTCTTCCCTTTAGCACCAGGGACCTCCAATGAATCCCTCCGTAGAGCAACTGTCGCCGCTACTATCTGATCAGCCATTATTATATTTAACTACTATAAATTACTTATTTATTATCTTTAACTACTATAAATTACTTATTTATTAACTTTTGATAACTTTTATGTATACAATAATTGTATTACAAACTATTGAATAATATTTGAAATATATTCTTATATTCTGATATTGAAAACTGATTCATTCTTATTCATATCAATGTTAATATGTTATAAAGGCATACTGGACGCCTACCGGTACTACAATGTACAAATATTTTAGTTGTTGTAAAAAAATGTCTGAACGATTTAAAAATTTGTGTAAATGATAGTGGCAAACGAAATACAAACAAAGTGTGTTTGTCACAGAGGGTTGGTTCTCTATATTATTTTACAATAACACGGAAATAACAACAATAATACCGGATTAAATATTAGCCAAGTTCAATAAAATAACTTATCGATTTTTGCTCAAGGTGGTCGGAATTAATTAAAATTATAGTGGAAAGGGACCCAGAGATGGGAGTTTCTCGGTGACAGATTATTAATAATAAGGTAGCAAGCAGCTCACTGTGGCAACGCAATACTAATACACTAGATAGCGGCGCCCCACAGAGTAAGTACAATGGAAGTGGGGTTGATAATAGCGCATAGTGTATGTACCGGTACATCTGTACGGGTTACAGTCCCAAATAGGAGTTGCGAATAATGGGAGCGAGCCATGTAGTTAGTAATCCATGCGGACAATATGAAGGGTCATTATTATTGAACATTATTTACAAATATACCGAGACGCCCTGGTAGATGTGGGGCGAGCCATATGGTAAGGATGCGCCTTGTTGGTGGATGTGGAACAGTAGTCTACCCGTGCTAACATCGGCCCTCCCGATTGATCTCGTTGCCCGGCAACCATTAGCTCTGCAGTATTATTCTTCCCGCTAGGCGGCAGCGACTCCGCCGGGAGGCGTGGCGATTTAGTTCGTTGCGATGGCAACGAGTCTCCAGCCAGCCATTTCTTGTTGCGATTTAAATGAAATCGGTCCAATTCTGACTGAGCCACTGAAACATAAATAAATATCGTTTAGTTAAGAAAAGGGATGGGGGGGGGGACGATTAGTTATTTGACGCCGTCGAATTTCTTCCCTTTCCAGTTATAATAATAATGTAATCTGTTATATTATCTTTAGTTTATTGTTTTATAATAACGTGCCACTATACACTGCACCACATTAACATGGGACTTGCGTCCAGTTTGTTTGTTTTGTTTACAGCAATTTTTGCAAAC
The DNA here is from genome assembly GCA_032718475.1 of Nemertoderma westbladi. Classification (NCBI taxonomy): domain Eukaryota; kingdom Metazoa; phylum Xenacoelomorpha; order Nemertodermatida; family Nemertodermatidae; genus Nemertoderma; species Nemertoderma westbladi. The sequence continues at coordinate 11,533 of JAUCBJ010000215.1, read as the reverse complement.
AATGCAAGGTTTTTGACTAAAACCTCAAAATTGTAAAAACTGTTTTTGCTTTCCATATCACTTAAATTATAAGTTCAGCATAGCACAATTAATATTTCATTCAGTAGTTCCTTAGAAAACTGAACTTTTGAGTCTAAAATTTTTTTTTTCATTTTCGAGAAAAAGCTAATCAAAGTTTTCAAAGCTTCCCGCAATTTATTTTATAAAAGGAGGAACTTAAAAAGGAGGAACTTTTCAAAATTGTTGTCAAAAATAAGTAAATAAATAAATAAGTAAATAAGTAAGTAAATAAGTAAGTATACAACCTGGCTAAAACTTCCGGTATGGGATTTCCTGGTCGGTGATTTAATTTCCGATGTCAGTTTTTGAATTTGAACAAATCTAGACTGTCTGTCTGACTAGCTTTCTGTCAGTCTGTTCCAATGTAATCAAGAACCCAACCTAAACTAACTAAAAAATCATCAAGTTAAGTGTTCAAGATGAGGGGATTTCATTTTTGAGGAATTGTTCTCTTGTTTGACGCAATTAGACTATCTGTCTGTCGCTTGTTTTGTCTGCCACTCTGTCTATCTGCCAGTGTGTCACAATAATATAAACAAACATACAGTACCACACAACTAAACGTTTCACAATGGGGGTTTTCCTGGCCAGTTATTTCTTTTTGATGCCATTTTTCATGTTTGGGGTAATCTTGTATGTGCGACGGATGTATGTGTGTATGTATGTTTGTCTGTCTGTCTTGGACTTTTAGGAGAACCAACCTTAATAAATAGGCCTATTATAGTGTACTTCATTATATTTTTGGGATATACTGTATACACATACCAAAAGACATTGAGACAGTAGTCTATAGATTCCGTCAAGCGTTAAAACGGATATCAGAAATGAAATAACCGCCCTAGAAAACCCATATAATTAAATTTTTAGCTACAGCACTGTAGGTGTTGTGATTCTTTTACATGACATGACGGTGTCACAAGGAAATCAGCCCCCCCTAGAATATGCCCCCCGGGGCATTATTTCCTAGGATATTATGTCCCCCCGGGCAATTTTTCCTATTAAATTTAGCCCGGGGGGGCATTTTCTCCTTAGGAAATAATGCCTCCCCTCAGGAAAATTAGCCCCCCTCAAAAGTCTGAAAACTGGTACGATACCGGTCTGCTGGTACTGTAGCCACTTTTAATCTACCAACTGCAGAACTTGTAATAGTTGGAAGAATAGTACGGTACCGGTCTGCCGGTAGGTAAGCAGGTAAGGCAGTAAGGGATGTAGAACAGCATACTGAAGTATCTAAGTCAGTAAGGCTATTGTAGTAAAGTACTGGTATAACAGCAGTGCGAGTGTGTGGTGTTGTGTGGGCGCCGAGCAGCTCCAAGCTTTTTTAAGTCTGTAACCTGCTCCTTTCCCTGATTTGGTAAAGTGATTGTTTATTGTTTTGGTTAGAAAATCCCGCCTCTGTAACCTGCTCCTTTCTCTCAATTGGTAATGTTATCGTTTATTGTTTTGGTTAGAAAATCCCGTCTCTGTAACCTGCTCCTTTCCCTGATTTGCTAAAGTGACTGTTTATTGTTTTGGTTAGAAAATCCCGCCTCTGTAACCTGCTCCTTTCCCTCAATTAGTTAAATGATCGTTTATTGTTTTGGTTAGAAAGGCCTGTCTCTGTAACCTGCTCCTTTCCTTTCATTTGGTAAAGTGACTGTTTATTGTTTTGTATAATTTTTGTAAGTTTTAGTAGTAATAAGTTTTGTTTATTGTATAATTCAGGGGGGGCATAATTTCCTAAGGGGAGGCATTTTTTCCTAGGGAAATTTGCCCGGGGGGCATTTTTTACTAGGAAAATATTCCCCCCCGGGCACATTACCCGGGGGGGCATATTTTCCTGTTACAACGGCATCTCAATATGCAGTTGTAATTCAGTAAGCCGATTACACAGTAGATACTGCAGATGTACCGGTACATAGGCCTACCTGAAAGTTCTATTAAAGTTAGACCTCTTTGAATGCTCCATACGTAACCAATTATAATAAGAGTTGTAATTAGTTGTAGGAATGCAGCAACAACATTAATAGCAAACGGTATCAGTATGTTAGTGGTTGAAGGGTATCCTGTCCTCATAGAGAAAGTCTTTAAAGTAGCGAAGGCTGATATGAAAGTACCTGAAATACAAGTTTAGGGGACGTTTAGGGCGCAAACAAAGTAAGTAAGGATAAAGTCTTAGTTCGGGCTAAATTAGCATTATTCTTTGATCTCTATTCGCGAAGCTCCTCCTGAATTCCGTTACTTTACTAAACTAACTAACCAGCTCCCGGAAGTATTACATTAAGGACGCAACAACAAACAGCGAACCATCTCGGGGTGCGAGGTACAGACTTTAGCCATAAACTACCGCGCTCTTGGGTGAGAAACACGTTGTATTCAACTCTAAAGAAATAGGTACTACTATGTTATGGGTACCCACTTTTTAAACAAATTTATTCATATGAAAATTGCTTTTATCATGAGGTTTTTTGTTCTAGAACAAGTATTTAACCTTCTGCCAGTACGATGGTAGCTAGTAATTTTGATTTTGTGTTATAGCTAGTACTTTTTATTAGCTAGAGAAAAAAATTATAATGGAAAAATTGAAAAAAAATTTGACCAACTATTTTCTTGTAAAAATATATTTTATTTTGAAGTTTTTTATCTAGAACAAATATTTGACCTTCTGACAGTAAGATGGTAGCTAGTACTATTAATTTTGTGTTAGCTAGTACTATTTATTAGCTAGTAAATGTAAGATATACTGGTAATTTAATTCTCAATTATATATTTGCATGGAATAATTTATGAGTCATGGCAGCTAGTAATTTTTATTTGATAGTCAACGTAGCTAGTAATTATTCACTAGCTAGTTTTTTATACAAAATATGAGATACAGATGTAAAAATAAAGTTTTTACATATTTTACTTATTTAGGCCTATTTTACTTATTACTAGATTTATTTATCTTTTTATTAGTCATTTCTACAGTAGAATATATTGATGATATGGAAATTGTCTAAATAAAAGGGGCACTACAAAATTTCTTTTCTAATTTTAAGATCACTATCTATCTACCTTTAAAAACACTAGCTACCATAATAAAAAATAATAGCTAACCTCTCTCAGAAGGTGAAATAATTTATGTTCTAGAACAAAAAACCATCTTGATAATATCCATTAACATGGTCCAAAATATTATTTTGTAATTTTAAGATCTCTAGCTACTTTTAAAAACACTAGCTACTTTAATAAAAAATAATAGGTAACCTCTCTCAGAAGGTGAAATTCATGTTCTAGAACGAAAAACAACATGATAATATCCAATAATATGGTAAAAAAAATTGCTCAAAAATTTGGGGCCAAAAATTTGGTTTTGTAATTTTAAAAACAGTAGCTACCTAAAAGAAATCACTAGCTACCATAAAAAAAACAATAGCTAACGTCTAACAGAAGATGACATTAATGTTATAAAACAAAAAACCTCAAGATAATAGCCATTAACATTGTCAAATAAATGGTCAAAAAGTGGGTACCCATATCATAGTAGTACCAAGAAATATTATTATTATTATTATCGTACATGAAACAATAACCTTACAATTATTGCACAGTACAGACCTAACTACAGACACTCTAGCGCACAAAAAAAAAGAAAAATAATTATAGTAAGTAGATTTAGAAAAATAAACAAAACAAAAAAAATGTAAGGAAAATGTATTTATTGTAAAACAAAGTTTGTAAGTTGTAACAAGTAGCATACTGTATTATACAATAAAACCACCAAATAATTAAGATCCTCGTGAAAATATTTGATTATACCTTGGACTTTTAGATCTATCTTCTTGTGGAGCTGCTAGTGGCGGCTTGAGCTGTGGTGTGGTTGACATTAGAGTTCATTTGGTTCACTTCTCATGAACCAGCAGTAGACAACTTATCTGTTACTTTTGTAGTAACGACAGCGACAATCTATAGGTCCTACCAATTTTAAGCGATTTTACTGAGGTGTCTAAGAATGGTTTTTTAAACATTTATTTTATTGAATAACGAAGTTTACCCAATAGGATTGGTGCGCGAAAAAATTGTTGGGCTAGAAACAATTGAATAAGGGGTAACAAGGTGCCCTGAATCGAGTGGCGGGTGTGTTTTTTGCAAAAACACTTGGCTGTGATTGGCTGCTACTGATTTGACGTCACGACGGAGTGCTCATATACTTTCTTACAGTAGGTACAGTTTCAGTTTCTTACAGTTGGTTTCTATGGAGGGTGATTTTAGATCCGTTCAAATACACATTTAATCTCAATCATTTGAAACGTGACTTATATCAATCGTTGTATCAGTCGGTGTATTTTGGGCACACCCCTTCGAAACTTTTATACTTCGTAGTTATTTTTACTTTGTTTTTTGAAAATGTTCTAGAACATATTTTCTGATAATTTTATTAAAAAATATTGTTCTAGAACAAATGTTCTATAATATTTTAGAAAAACAAATTTTCTTGTTTTTTGGTGTATTTTTGGTGTTATTTAAAATTAATTAATTTACAACAAATTATTATTGTAGCTAGTGATTTTTATTATTGTAGCTAGTATTTTCTTACTACAGTATATAGTTTTACAATAAGTGAAATATAATCAATTTGAATTCATAAAATTAAAATATATTTTAAAAAATATTCTAGACGAAACTATATTATTATTGTTCTAGAACAAAATTTACTTTTATTTATAATAATATATGTGTTACTAACATATGTTGTCGAACATTTTCAAATAAAAACCAACAAAACTGTACCGGTAAATAAAAAATATTTTCACTAGCTAATAAAACTACTAGCTAATAATTAAAATCACTAGTTGCCATGACAATTTGTAGTTGTTAGGAAATGTTTTTTACACAAATCAAATTTAAGGCCATTATACACCACAGGAGCGGCGAGCGGCAGCGGCGGGCGGCCGCGGCGAGCGGCCGATGTGAGCGGCGACTTTTAGTATGATACACTATACAGTCCCGCTCTCAAAAAGCATTCCTTTGATCAAACATTGATCAAACTTTGATCAAACATTGATCAAACTTTGATCAAACATTGATCAAACTTTGATCAAACATTGATCAAACTTTGATCAAACATTGATCAAAGTTTGATCAAAATGTGTCCATAGCATATCATTGAAAGTAGCATTGACATTGAAATGACATTGATGGCATACTGAAATGACCTTGAAATCGATGGACCGAAATTCCAGACTTTTTGTCTCATATTGAAATGACATTGAAATGATTTCAAGGTAACAGTTTACATCTCTCTTCTGCGGCAAGCCTTTGAACTCAGATTCCCGCCGAGAACTGGCTTTTGTTAATGGCCAATGGATTAATGGTGGATGGAGCTTGCTTGACTTTGTGGATGGACAGCGATTGGATTTACATGGCAGTGTTGTGGTAGTGTCCCAGACTGAGTCTTGTTCTTGTAGGGCAGGGCCTATTATTACACTAACAACTAGTTCAGAAAAACATCCTTTGGAATATTTTTAAATTATTGTTATATTAGAAATTAGTTTCAATGTTCCTTAAATCAGAATCAAGGCCAAAGACCTCCAATGACATAGCAGCGCGATGGCTGCCGTTGCATTGCATTTGCTTATACAGTAATTGTGTAAATTCGACAAGCTTCCTTCCTGCTTATTATACTAATAAATGTAAATAAAGAAATAAATAAATCCAAGCGCCAGCGCCAGCGCACCCCTTAAAATACCTTCTAAAAATGTACGTAATTTAATTTTAATACTCTGATAAGGTAATTTTATTGAAAATATAATTTGTTTTAAAGTAAACTATGTTATGTACATCATTAGTTGCGTATTTTTTAATTCAGATTAACGTATTGTAATTATAATTTTATAAAATCAATATTAAAAATCAAATTGGTTTATTAATACTTATTAAATTATGCTCATTTATTTTTAATTAATGGAGGGTTTTAACCATCCGGCCGACAAACCACACTGTTGCTCACAGGTCGTTGTAAAGCAAGCCATCAATATAACCCCAGTGATCCTATACCCTCTCTTGTTGTGGGTGGACTATGACTATATCATTGTACAAGCTGCGGACCTGCACAGCACACCCCCACCCCCCCCCCCCCCCCATTATAATGTATTGTAGCCATTAGTATTGTTTAGTGCACATTACTACCTGCATAGTTCCTTTGCGACTAGGCCAGTTCAGTGCCAGGAGGCCAATCTCTTTGGTTGGCGGCCTCCTGTGTGTGGGTTAGTTGGCTATGTTCTACGCATGTCCTTAGATCATCATAATGATGCTGGGGTGATGATAACTCCACATACTGGCTCCAGAAGTCGAGGAAATCCTGCCAAGTACCTAACTGATCTAGACTTTTCTGATGACTTAGGAGTACTCTCAGAATCACTAGAGGGAGCCCAACGGCTCCTCAGCTCATTAGAACATGCTGCTTCTAGTGTTGGTCTTTTTATTAACTCCAGAAAGACCAAAATTTTGACAGTTAACTTTGAAAGTCCTCAGCAAGTCTCTGATCGGATGAGCATAAGCTCAAAAGATGGTATGCTTGAGCATGTGGATGACTTCTGTTACCTGGGATCATGGATCCGGAAGTCAGGTGAGGACCTTCGAATACGTAAGGGAAAGGCATGGGCAGCGTTGAATAGGCTTTTCTACTACTACTACTACTACTAGGATCGGCCTGCTGCATTGCAGCTGCATTTTTAAGAATGCCGTGCCGGCTTGTCAACAAAATTGCACCGCCACAACTCCCTATCACCCATGACATTTGCTAGATCATCCGCATCTTCAAGGCCAGTGTCCTTTAAGATGCGTCTCAAGAAAGTCATGGGCTGTCCACCATGCTTATTCACTCCATGAGGCTGCCGAAGTACAAGATTATGCACTGGCTGGTCCTCACGGCGAAAGCAATATCCTGCAAAGCGGAGGCGATTTTGTTCTAGTGTCAAGCTTGGGGGAACCAATGAGACACCTCCAATGTTATATAGTGTCTGGTTGGAGATGTGTGCATTGTACTTGACACAATAAACCCGGCGTAGCATTCTTGTGAATGTGCCATCCAGAGATTTGGTGTCCTCAGCAGTTAGAGCCCAGCATGGACTCCCGTAGAGGAGTACTGGAACTACTGCTGCTCTAAATAATCGGACCTTAAGTTTCCGATTAATTCTCGGTGACTTCCAAATCCTGGGAAGCCTATTCAAGGCTGCCCATGCCTTTCCCTTACGTATTCGAAGGTCCTCACCTGACTTCCGGATCCATGATCCCAGGTAACAGAAGTCGTCCACATGCTCAAGCATACCATCCTTTGAGCTTATGCTCATCCGATCAGAGACTTGCTGAGGACTTTCAAAGTTAACTGTCAAAATTTTGGTCTTTCTGGAGTTAATAAAAAGACCAACACTAGAAGCAGCATGTTCTAATGAGCTGAGGAGCCGTTGGGCTCCCTCTAATGATTCTGAGAGTACTCCTAAGTCATCAGCAAAGTCTAGATCAGTTAGGTACTTGGCAGGATTTCATCGACTTCTGGAGCCAGTAGGTGGAGTTATCATGGAGTGTATGGTTGACTGCCAACTCCTCCCTTATTGTATGGGGGACTGCCAACTCCTCCCTTATTGTATAATTGACTGCCAACTCCTCCCTTATTGTATGGGGGACTGCCAACTCCTCCCTTATTGTATGGGGGACTGCCAACTCCTCCCTTATTGTACAGTTGACTGCCAACTCCTCTCTTATTGTATGGGGGACTGCCAACTCCTCCCTTATTGTATGGGGGCTGCCAACTCCTCCCTTATTGTATGGGGTGCTGCCAACTCCTCCCTTATTGTATGGGGTGCTGCCAACTCCTCCCTTATTATATGGGGGGCTGCCAACTCCTCCCTTATTGTATGGGGGGGTTCCATCTCATCCCTTATTGTATGGGGGGCTGCCAACTCCCCCCTTATTGCATGGGGGGCTGCCAACTCCTCCCTTATTGTATAGTTGACTGCCAACTCCTCCCTTATTGTATAGTTGACTGCCAACTCATCCCTTATTGTATGGGGGACTGCCAACTCCTCCCTTATTGTATAGTTGACTGCCAACTCCTTCCTTATTGTATGGTTAACTGCCAACTCCTCCCTTATTGTATGGGGGACTGCCAACTCCTCCCTTATTGTATGGGGAGCTGCCAACTCCTCCCTTATTGTATAGTTGACTGCTAACTTCTCCCTTATTGTATGGTTGACTGCCAACTGCTCCCTTATTGTATGGGGGGCTGCAAATTCCTCCCTTATTGTATGGGGGGCTGCCAACTCCTCCCTTATTGTATGGGGGGTGCCAACTCCTCCCTTATTGTATGGTTGACTGCCAACTCCTCCCTTATTGTATGGGGGACTGTCAACTCCTCCCTTATTGTATAATTGACTGCCAACTCCTCCCTTATTGTATGGGGGACTGCCAACTCCTCCCTTATTGTATGGGGGGCTGCCAACTCCTCCCTTATTGTATAGTTGACTGCCAATTCCTCCCTTATTGTATGGCGGACTGCTAACTCCTCCCTTATTGTATGGGGGGCTGCCAACTCCTCCCTTATTGTATAGTTGACTGCCAATTCCTCCCTTATTGTATGGGGGACTGCTAACTTCTCCCTTATTGTATGGGGTGGCTGCTAACTCCTCCCTTATTGTATAGTTGACTGCCAACTCCTCCCTTATTGTATGGGGGACTGCCAACTCCTCCCTTATTGTATGGTTGACTGCCAACTCCTCCCTTATTGTATAATTGACTGCCAACTCCTCCCTTATTGTATGGGGGACTGCCAACTCCTCCCTTATTGTATGGGGGACTGCCAACTCCTCCCTTATTGTACAGTTGACTGCCAACTCCTCCCTTATTGTATGGGGGACTGCCAACTCCTCCCTTATTGTAAGGGGGGCTGCTTACTCTTCCCTTATTGTATGGGGGACTGCCAACTCCTCTCTTATTGTATAATTGACTGCCAACTCCTCCCTTATTGTATGGGGGACTGCCAACTCCTCCCTTATTGTATGGGGGACTGCCAACTCATCCCTTATTGTATAGTTGACTGCCAACTCCTTCCTTATTGTATAGTTGACTGCCAACTCCTCCCTTATTGTATGGGGGACTGCCAACGCCTCCCTTATTGTATGGGGGGGGGGGGGGGGGGGGGCTATTACCCCAAATCTATTTTATTCTCAAATTGTTATTTTACGCTCGAATATACCCCCAAATCGAGAGAATAAATTTATCATTTTTCCCGAGGGAAAAAAAAGAATCCATAGGATTGCATTTGTTCGCGCTTTTAGACCTTTGGCAGTTTAACCCGCCAAATTAGGATGTCTTCTAGATAATAAATCACCTTTAGCCTATGACAAGTATTTAATTCACTACACTAGTCGAAACCAATCTGTGCGCGATCATTCACCCGCTGGATATACCCGGGAGATTGGGTTCGACGGCTTAATTTTATTGCTATGTAAGCCTAATGTATTATTCGACTGACAGTATTATATAATCTCTGACAATATTATTCACCTTCGGGGAATATTAACAGTTCCTTTAGGACGTGGCGCTCTATCTATACAAACAGAGTTATGACTTAAACTACTCACAACGATATGGCTTAGTTATAATTCACATATATGGCGCATTCTTTAGGAAATGCTTCGTTATCAGTCTCACTCATACACAATGCTGCACAATACTGCACACTGATCTGCCGATCTTCACTGATTTTAGTTATATATAAAAGGAACACGGACTGACTCATGTAGGGTCTATCAAATAACATTAGATTCACTTCAAACCACTTTAACATAAGTCACAATCGTTATATGTAACCCTTCTCTCTTACCTTCGGTATATCAAGAATATTGGGTTTCGGGGTTATTTATCGTTATTCCAAATATAATAATTCATCAACCATATTATGAAGAACTGACAGTAAATAGCAGTATAACAATATAAAAGTATGCACAGTGATTCAGTGTGTGCTAAGGTATGTTGGAGTTGCATGCGTTGTGGCAATGCATCAGTTTGTTATGGCCATTTGATAACGGATATATGTCCTTATAATTAAGCCTACTAGTGTAAGGCACAGAGAAAGAGCATAAAATTCCAAAGCCGCTCTCTTCCTGGCTTAGAATCACAAAAACACTAAAAACTGATAAGAATAACCTTATTTACAAAGGCTTCCACCCACCACAGAGAAAGAGCATACAGATAGGAAAATTCAGTTCAGTAGATCTGTGATAGGTCGAAATCAAAATCAACTCAAATCCTATTGGCAGATACAGAAACAGGGCTGTGGGGCAACTTTCCCAAGCTGGTTGGACAATCAAACGTAGCCCAGATTCCTTCGCACAGCAAATCAGCCAATCAGCCGGTAGCTTGCGCTATTCGAGTTATAGATCCCCTTTTAGAGTATTCAGCGCCCGGGGGGGGAACTGGCCAACAAGGCAAACGAATCAGTTATCCCACAAAAGCTTTTACACCGCTCCCAGAAAATGGGATTTAAGTCTATAAAATATACAAAATCACAATTTCTAATATACATAAATACTCTAAACAGTTAGTCTTTCTTGCGCGGACGGCGTTTACGCAGTTTTTTAAAGCTAGCCAGAGTCTTTTTCTCTTTGGGGCGAGCCACTTTACGAGGAGGGCTGTAGCTCCTAGGCGAAGGGTGCAATATAATTGCATCAGAAGGTGCAGGGTTACGATCGGTATACCCGCCGGTCGAAGTACCTGGTTGATTAATATCAACCTCAGTGGAGCGAGGTCTAACGGCCTTTAGAGCGCGTCTCAGGACAGCAGCTCCTACGGGTCCTTGACGGGTCGTCTGGACACTAGCGGTGGGTGGACCGTGAGTGGTGAGGAACTTTCTCGGTTTAATGGTTCTCTCCAGCTCGCGTTCTCGGGTTCGATATTCATATGGTCGCCGAGATATTTCCTGTAGTTCAGGATGCGAGTTCACAAAGATGTCGCCATACTCAGGGTCCTGACGGATAAAATTGATCAGGTGATATGTGGTTATATCATTAGGGTTAACGTTTCTAAGGTATTTCCTGACAAACTTGGTGGAAATACACTCACCAACACGCTTCATTAACTCGTAACTTGGTACGCGTGTTTTCTGTTCAATCGACGCGAATAGATAAGGATGGAACGCGTAAACTCCCTCGTAAGCTCGTCCAGGGTAATAGCGATGTCGGGATTCGCAATGTAAATCGGCGTTCGCTTCCCAAGCTCGGATGTATCGCAGGGTGATCATCTCGTCTACGCTCTCTAAATCGCGATTAAAGGGACAATTGTAACTTTCATGTCCTTTAAGTTGACAGTAGTGACATTGAGTCATAAATTGTGGGCAGACGGCAAATATATGAGAGTTATTAAGCCGGCAATAAGCACAATATATTTCCATCATCGGTTGTTCGAGGAAATAGGAACAAGGTACGCTCGAGTCTAGAGGAGTGAAGTGGTCTCT
>JAUCBJ010000214.1:7500-48824 GCA_032718475.1 Nemertoderma westbladi | reverse complement strand
TGAGCACCCCAGTCGGTCCCTGTCGTATCGAGTTTCTCGGTCAGTCTGCACGCCACAGATCTCGGTTTACTCAGTTACTGGCATCAGTTTCTCGGCTGTTCCTCGCCAACAAGTACGGGTTCTCATCTGCGAGTTCGGGTCTCATCTGCGAGTTCGGGTTCTCATCACGAGTTCGGGTTCTCATCTACGAGTTCGGGTTCCCTTCTACGAGTTCGGGTTCTCTTCTACGAGCTCGGGTTCTCATCTACGAGTTCGGGTTCTCATCTACGAGTTCGGGTGCCAGGTTCGCATCAACGAGTTCGGGTCTCATCTACGACAGTACGAGTTCGGATTCTCATCTACGAGTTCGTGTTCTCATCTACGAGTTCGTGTTCTCATCTACGAGTTCGGGTTCTCATCTGCGAGTTCGGGTTCTCATCACGAGTTTGGGTTCTCATCTACGAGTTCGGGTTCGCTTCTACGAGTTCGGGGTCTCATCTACGAGCTCGGGTTCTCATCTACGAGTTCGGGTTCTCATCTACGAGTTCGGGTTCGCATCAACGAGTTCGGGTCTCATCTACGACAGTACGAGGTCGGATTCTCATCTACGAGTTCGTGTTCTCATCTACGAGTTCGGGTTCTCATCTGCGAGTTCGGGTTCTCATCACGAGTTTGGGTTCTCATCTACGAGTTCGGGTTCGCTTCTACGAGTTCGGGGTCTCATCTACGAGCTCGGGTTCTCATCTACGAGTTCGGGTTCTCATCTACGAGTTCGGGTTCTCATCTACGAGTTCGGGTTCTCATCTGCGAGTTCGGGTTCTCATCACGAGTTTGGGTTCTCATCTACGAGTTCGGGTTCGCTTCTACGAGTTCGGGGTCTCATCTACGAGCTCGGGTTCTCATCTACGAGTTCGGGTTCTCATCTACGAGTTCGTGTTCTCATCTACGAGTTCGTGTTCTCATCTACGAGTTCGGGTTCTCATTTACGAGTTATTCGGTTTTTCGCCATATGATTATTAGACTTTGGTATACAGTTTTATATTTTTTATTCTTTTTATTCATTTTTAACCACTGTCAGAATTTTGGTCTTTCTGGAGTTAATAAAAAGACCAACACTAGAAGCAGCATGTTCTAATGAGCTGAGGAGCCGTTGGGCTCCCTCTAATGATTCTGAGAGTACTCCTAAGTCATCAGCAAAGTCTAGATCAGTTAGGTACTTGGCAGGATTTCCTTGACTTCTGGAGCCAGTAGGTGGAGTTATCATCACCCCATCATCATTATAATGATCTAAGGACATGCGTAGAACATAGTCAACCACAATAATGAACAAGAATGGTGCAAGTGTGTCTCCTTGGAGGACGCCCCATAACACTTCAAATGGTTCTGTGTCACCGTCAACAGTAGACACAAATGTTGTCGAACCATCGTATACTGATCTGATTGCTGCAATAATTTCACCAGGAATCCCATAATATGGGATTCCTGGGGATATTTTCATTATATTATAATGAAAGTATGCTGAACATACGTGAGCGAGAGACTGAATCAGAGGCCTTGAAGAAGTCAACAAAGAGAACAGCCAGATGCCTGTCTTTCTTTTTTGATAACTCTTCAATTATCCTTCTAAGTGCCAAAATGGGCTCCATGGTCCCACGACCTTTACGGAACCCATTCTGATTTCCACGGAGCAGTCTCTCAATGATGCGATTGCGATGCTGATGCGATTTAATAGAATCCTATTGTATAGCTTTGCAGCAATCGAGATCAATGAGATTCCCCGAAAAGAACCATAGAGTGTTAGCAGTGGCGTGGTGGGTCCCAGTAAGGGGCCCGGGAAATCCCAAAATAAGGGCCCATTTATAAATGCCAGATCACCTCGAATTTTGACCACCCCAACCCCCCCCCCCCCCCCCCCCCTCATGCACAAAATATTTTCTAGAAAAAGGCTTTATACAGTTTTAAATAAACAAATAAATAAAATGACACAATTATTAATCAAAATAATATAAGTAGTGATAGGGCAGTACACAATATACACCATGTCCCGTAATATAGTGTCATTTTCTGATGACACGGACCCCCCCCCCCCCCCCCAGATTTTTCTACAAATCTTTATCATATTGCTTGAAATTTGAAACACAACTAGTTCCACTCACCGTCGATGACCCCATGAAGCCGGATTTTTCGATTTTGCCTTTAAATTTTGTTTATAAGCGTTTTAAAAAAGTGCCTTTTGCGAAATCGCACCCTCAGTATCGTGGCCATTCTTCGCATTTGTCGTAACTTTTACATATCATTAAAAAGCTTCGCGTTGCAAGGATTGCAAATATGTAACAATATCTGAATTTCGTTGAGAAACAGCTGAGATATAGGCGTTCAAAGATTGCAAGAATTATCGTTCGCTGCAGGCCATTTATTCTATTAAATAAATACACAAAATTCTAGAATGTGTTATTTATTTTATAAGTTGGTTGGCAACAGCGGTATACCTATCCAATATCTCTATTGCATAGCTATTCATACTTTAAACAAAATGTTCCAGAACATTGTGTATTTATTAAATAGAATAAATAGCCTTCAGCGAACAATAATTCTTGCAATCTTTGAACGCCTATATCTCAGTTGTTTCTCAACGAAACTCAGATATTGTTACATATTTGGAATCCTTGCAAGGCAAGCTTTCTAATGATATGAATAAATTACGACTAATGTGAAGAATGTCCACGATACGGAGGGTGCGATTTCGCAAAAGACACTTTTTTAAAATGCATATAAAAAAATTTGAAGGCAAAATCGAAAATTCCGGGTTCATGGGGTCATCGACGGTGAGTGGAACTAGTTGTGTTTCAAATTTCAAGCAATATGATAAAGATTTGTAGAAAAATCTGGGGGGGGGGGGGGGGGTCCGTGTCATCAGAAAATGACACTATATTACGGGACATGGTGTATTTATTTCAACTTTTTAATTTTTACCGCGAAGTTTCGATTAAGTTATACTGCAGTGTTATTGCAAAGGCTTCAAAATGTAGAGCATCCTTCACAAATTTTTCAATTATAACAGGTAGTTCAATTCCCCGGTCCAACTCCTGTTTAATTTCATCAGGAGAAATGCCTCCAAATGTTAGTGAGATTGCATGAACCTTAAAATAGACGTATAATCACGCAATCTGTATAATTTGCATCTGTATAATTTTTAATTACAATTATTTAAATCTTATACTGTAAAACAATTAATTTCCTTTAAAAGGCAGGTTGAAAATGGTGTTTTTACCGTAATAACTTAATTAACTAATTAACTGCTATTATCTTAGCTTCTCGAAGGCCACACTGAAATTCTACTTGGAAAATTTCTAAACTTTTGCCAAACAACATGTGTACCAAGTTTGGATAGATTTCATCAAAGATTGGCCGAGTTATTAACGTTTAAAATTGAACACGACAGAACGACAGAACGACAGAACGACAGGTTGATTAATGGTACCACTACGCTAAGGCTCACTCACTTCGTGGCTCGCCCCACATAGTGTATAGATGATAGAAATGCTACCGCGCTGGTGAATGCCTACCACTTCATCCGTTCAGTTATTACATAAGTATATCCATTGACTTTTAGACAAACTGACCAATCAGACAACACGTTTACCAGCGTTATCAGATAAGATTACTTCATGTTTATTACATTAGAGTACCTACCTACCTCTATTAATTCATGGGAGATGATTGATATATTGAACTCTGGTGGTGGATGGTCAGCTCAGGTGAAACGAATGCATTCCCAACTGGTCTGGCGGGCTGGCACTAATGTAACTA
This sequence comes from Nemertoderma westbladi, assembly GCA_032718475.1. NCBI lineage: Eukaryota > Metazoa > Xenacoelomorpha > Nemertodermatida > Nemertodermatidae > Nemertoderma > Nemertoderma westbladi. Next base: position 45,035 of record JAUCBJ010000214.1, on the reverse strand, counting down.
CAACACAGTTTGCCTTGCCGACGCCGTCGGCCGCCTGACGGCCTGAGGGGACTTTTTCAATAAGGAATAATAGGCCTACTGGGTATGTGCTCCTACGTTTACACCCCTCCCCCCCCCCCCCCCCCCCCTCCACCTCTCCAACCCTCTTAGTTTAGTGCTGTGCTTGGTAACTGCGACATGGGCCTCTATAGCTATTGTTTTGGTTTCGTTGCTTATATTTTATTGGAAATATGTAATACCTACTACTAATTGTTTATAACATCAATATAATTTTCTGACCCTGAGGGGCCCGGGGGGCCCAGATCGTCAAGGGGGCCCGGGAATTTTCCCGAATATATGTATGGCCACCACGCCACTGAGTGTTAGGTTGCCCTTCTTGGGAACTGGCACCAACTTATTTGTTTTCATTTCTTGTGGGACTCTTGTTGTTCGGTACATGTCTACTATGATGGGATAGATGAGCTTTAAACACTCAGGTATTTTAAAGACCTCAGGGGTAACACCATCTACTCCACTGGCACGATTGGTCTTAATGCTCTTTGCAGCAGCCTTCACTTCTGCAAAGGAGATATCGCCAATGGGAATATCTGGGAGTACAGACTCAGACACTTTTACTTCTATAAATTCCTGTCTGTAGGATGTTATGTCATTTATTTTTCGTAGTGGTAGCGATACGGATTGTGACATGTTGCGGAATCTGCTTGGAGAGTGTAATGTGCTGTGTGGGTGTTATGCCGTTTAAATACGGAACTTGTGTGTTTCAGTAAAATATGGCATTCAATATTACAGTTTATCTATGTCGGGAAGGGAGGGGGAAGGGAGGGGGGGGGGGGGGGGGGGGACAATGGTCCCTAGCCCTCCTTGGGGACTAATAAATGACTTACTGCTGTACTATTGGCCGAACGGATATTTAACTACACAATGAGATGCTAATAATTAATCGCCCATATTTATTTTTAAGACTATAATAAGAATAACTGAACACCCAATTATCTACCAATTATCTGTATTCCTCTTACAGCAAGCAGTGTTTGTATAGTAAGCAGAATGTCAATGTGTATAGGGAATTAAAATTTCCCGTGGATAACATACATTTAATTAGTCGCCCAGTTTTAGCCCCTGTCTAATTATTAATTAAACTAATAAATGAAAATAAACTAATATTTATTCTATTAATAATTACACAAACATTGTGTTTTACTCTTTATTACTCAAAATATGTTCAATAGTAATAAATACAGTGTGTGATCCTACATTTATTTGTAAGTTCAATACGATTTAAAATAATTCCAGAGCCCACCTGCCCACGGCGTTAACTATCTGCGGATGTGTGTGGATTTCATCAATTACAGTATATGTTTTAAATATTATTTACGTCAGAGGCTGGCAATACAAGGTACAGTAGTAGTGTAATCTTCCATCGATAACCATATATCAATGAACTGAACACTATGCAAACTTTAGGCTGTGTCTAGTCCATTCTATACAACTTAATGATTGGCAGGATAGAGAATAAGTGGACTAGCACAAGCATAGTCTGAGTCAGTCCACCTTCCAGAAATCAAAGTAAGCGCCGATTTCCAAGTAAATTCCTAATGAAATCCAAGTCAAATCCTAAGTGCCTCCAAGTCTGGAATTTGGGCTAAATTTCATTTCCAATTAAATCCTAACTCCTATAGTAGTGAATCAGTGACTTGGATCCTAATAGGATCCTACATATTAGGATCCAACACGACGTTATTTGAAAGCGGTACTGTAGATACCAAAATTTTGATTTGGGGATGACAGGAAATATTCCCACAGGCACATGGTCAGTTCCCGCCCTTGGTGCAAGTGAGTCATATTCCCCATTTTTGTGATGATCAACTTCTATTATTCCTACTGCATTGATATTTATGCTCAATAGAACCGCAATGACCGATTTAGTTGGTGTAGACACCTTCAAAACAAGCATAGAGCGAATAGCGAGAGATATTGCAGATAATGTGAAGTCCGGCACAAGTCAAAATTAGCGCCTTGATGCGATATAGACAAACTGTACCTGACAAATATCTCAAAAACTATTCGTTCTATGCTTGTTTTGAAGGTGTCTACAACAACTAAATAGGTCATTGCGGTTCTAAATGAGCATAATATCAATGCAGTAGGAATACTAGAAGTTGATCATCACAACAATGGGGAATATGACTCTCTTGTGCCAAGGGCCAAGGCAAAGGGCGGGCTAAGTTTGGGCCCATTTGATGACATACTGTATGATGTGCGAACTGAGTTGAAATTCAAAAAAAGTTTTTCGTTGATATTGAATGGTACAGGTACAAAACACGAGGTGAAATTTGACCTCAAAGTCAATATGTGTAGGCCCCTATAAATTGTAAAATTTAATAGACCCCCTTGAAAATTTTTACATTTTTGTTTTTCTAATTGAGAAGTACCATAAAATAATAAAAGTCACAAAATTTCGAGATAAAATATCAATGTGTGATAAAATTGTGTAAGTTTAAATCTTCGATGGGTCAAAAATGACCCCAAAGAGAGCACAAGGGTTAAATCGACTGCAGTTTTCAAGCCTGCCTCGAGGCTGGTGTAACGTGATCAAGGGCATCTGCTTAGATTTTGCTTATTTTTCTCTCAAGATTACACTTACATAAGTTATATCACGTGCTGCGCGAAGGACCCACTTCAGGTGTAATATGGTTAAGGTTAAGTTACAACAAATTATAGCTATGGATACCAGCGCAAGCAACCCTCAGGCCTCAGCGCCTAGCCTTTTAGCTGCAAGCTGGCTCCCTAACTACAAGAAAATAGACAATGGGTCAACAACAAACAACCCCTCCACCCTGGTAGCCAATGAGAGAACCTAGCGCTTTCGAGTATTTTTAGTAATTACAGGTAGGTAGGTATATTAATGTCATGTAGTATTATAGAATTGGACCAAATGGAACGGTGGGGAGTCAGGTCAGGTCAGTGGGCAGGAGTATGTGAATCAAATAATATTGATTACCAACAATATTATTATTAATTAATTGTGAATAAGACGAGTGAACAATACATGTCTGGGGGGGGCAGTGAGACTTCTCTGGGGGGGCAGTGCCCCCAAAGCCCCCCCCCCCGCACGATACGGGGCTGGCCGATCGTTTGTTTCCCTATTTATGACACTATTTTCATAATATTTCCTTAGAAACCTCTCTTATGCAACTTTGGTTAGGTGGATATGATGACTAAGGGTTCATAGAAATGTAATAAAATGTCTTTCTGAAATTGTTATCTTGTAGTTGCCAAGGTAACCGGGTGCAAAGTTCAAATTTCGAGCGCCTGTAATTCAAGACGACAAGGGATTCTGTTCTTGAGATTTGGTATATCAGTAAAGGGAATAAAAGTCTATCAAAATATTTTACATTTAAATTTTTTTCATTCCCATTTCCATGGTGACGGGAATTACGATAAATTCCCATTATGATCGCCAGATAGAATTTGGGCTACTATTTACTACTTATATAATTTTCAACAAACATGCCTGGTGGCTGTCCTTTATTTCTAATAGTTGCTAACCGAAATTTAATATTCTGGAATGTCAAAATCAAGCTATCACAGGTCTTGGTCTCTGATTGGACAGTTTAGTTTATTGGCAAATATTGACTTTTAGAAATACAGTATGATTCACAATTGACGAATTATAAAATTAAAATGTTGGCAATTTTAACTTAATATTAAGACTGACTATATGAAGAGACAGCAACAATACCTGCAATATCCTACTGTAAAGTTTGGGAATCAAATCATAAATCCGACCTTCTCACCAAAACAGTAAACTCTAAGTAAGCGAATATATTGCAGTATCGATCTCTTATAACCGGTGAGGCAGAAAACAGTCTACGAGCAGACAAACTTCGATAAAACAAAATCCCGCGCAGCGAATCCTAAAATCAGGCTGACTCACTGACGGACTAAGGGGCTCGTATACTTTGCCGCGGTGTGATTTATATGGTTGGGCAAAGAGACGCTAGCTAGGTACACAGGCAGATATTTGGAGATGTCTAACTAGCGGGCAAAGCACAGTACGGACAAAAGTTAATTTTATATATTTTGAGGTGTAAATAATTTCTAACGCGCGTGTGTTAATTCTGAACGGTCAAAGCAGTTTTGCTCCTTCACATATATAATTACTGGGTACGGTGTGCATTTTACGAATATTCTAATTTTGTAACTTGTAGGTCCAATACTCACTAATGATAAGGTTCCTTCCCCTCTTGCGTATTTCCAGGACTCAAATTCAGGCATAAGGTTAATGCTACGCCCAGAATTCGGCAATTTTAGGTACCAGGTCCCTGATACTAAGAAGAGATGTGTTAGTTTACTACTGTAGGCGTACAGTTACTAATAGCTATCCTGGCTCCTATCTAGAATTTTAGTCACCCAGGTAGTCCGGGTAACTTCCTATTAGGGCGTTGGCGGGGACACGGTAGATGTTAGTATCCCTAATAGCCTCAATTTATTTGCGCCTAGTGTAAACTGCCCTACCGCCTGAACGGTACAATCCCAATTCAGGTGAAAACACAGCAACCCCCTAGCCTACAAGTTCTAATGCAATGGACACTGTCGTACTACAAATAGTCGCACACACACCTGTACTTAGCAAGAGTTAGGCGTACAGTTTGCTGCACCCCACCAATTTGTATGCTTCGTACCGGTGTGCCTACGTCCTATCTGCGTACTAGTATCTGCCTGCGCTCTCCCCCCCGTAGGAATATGAAGGTCTACTGCGGTTTTTCCTGAATCAAGACAGTACAGTCCCTTAGATGTAATTTTAGGCTTACAGCGTGTCACTACTTCTACCTTTTGATCTTTTGGTCTTACTCTTAGGTAGCAAGGCGTCGAACGCTGTCTAACCTTTCAGGCGATGGGCGAATAACTCAAGGTGGTATTGCGGGTTGTCTCTCGTCTACATTCCCCCGATGTTCCCGTTCATTGCTGCGGCCCGATCTCTAGCCGGCCATCCTGTCCCTAAGTTTGTTCACCGTAGTGAATCCATGGTAAAACAGATAGAAAAAGGGCTGAGATTGACAAGTATTTCTGACTTTATTACAAAATCACACAGATAAGATAATAAAGTCTCATTGGTACAGACAAATGCAATTAATTTGTAGCGGTTAATTTAAATGAGTTGAAATTCTGCACAAAAAATAATTCGCACTTACTAGGATTCGAACTCAATACCTACTACACATATAATTTCCAACGCTCTACCGACTGAGCTACTGAACCACTTGACCGATAGGTGCACAATAGATAGAACCAATACGAATGAGAACTCAAAGCAATCTTTACAAAGTTAATTCGAATAAAAATAAAATTTTGAAAATCCACGGCATTTAGGGAATATAATTCTATACTGACAAACCGAATAAAAATGGTGTTTTATAGAATTGGTAGACAATTTTTCAAATTTTTCATTATACTTTTTTCCATGGCAACGGGAATGTAAACAGATTCAATTGTAAAATATTTTGATAGTGTTTTACTTCCTTTAATCACCTACCAAATCGCAAGGGAAGAATCCATTGTCGTCTTGAAATACAGGCGCGCAAAGTTTTAACTTTGCACCCAGAAAGACATTTTATTAAATTTCTATGAACCCTTAGTCATCATGTCCGCCTAACAAAAGTAGCATAAAATAAGTTTCTGTAATGGATTTATCGTGCTCCTTGGCACGATAAGCTCCTAAAACGGCTTTGAATCTCAAAAAGGCTCCAGGTAGTGCTCAACTTTTGCTTAGTGTTTGGGTTTTCCGGCTAAAATAAAATATTTCCACTTAAACACGTCCTTCAATGACTTGTTATTTACGGACATCCACAACTTTTCAATATAGTACAAAAACACAGTGATTTTCTATTCTTCCCAAATAATACTGTATATTGCTTCCTTCTAAATAAATGAAATAGCTTACTGTAACACTGTAGAAAAACCTCTGGGATGAGGAAAAAGATAGAAACCGGGTGAGGGGTGCTTTGGGTCCATTAGGATCCAAAGTATACAGTATGTATGTATTTAAAGACCAAAGGAAGAAATAAATAAACACACATTACCGATTACACAAAATATATAACTATTTAGTCCAGGGAATAAATATAACGCTCTAAGTAGGTAAATTATAATAACACATGAATAATATAAATAGAAATTGTTCGAAATAATCATTGAAATCAGATATGTAAAAAATTAATTGCCCAAAGTAATCATCAAATTGTCATGGTAGTAAAAAACAATACCGAGCAAAAACAAACTTACAAAAAAAAACACGATCCAAAGATGCATTAAATGTCGGGCGGTAAGCCTCTAAATAATCCAAAAATCAGAGAAAAAATATACCGTATTTTAGCCGTTTAGTTTTGCTAAAAATACGCCGGAAAAAATATACAAATAAATCATGGAAAAAAAACACAGGTTGTGAATAAAAGTCTATAAAGCTAAGCGTCGTAGAAAAGTCGTAATAAACTTGGTGCAGCTTCACGCTATTGGAACTTGGCGGTAGTGCAGAACACCAGATTACCGTCTGAGTCCAAACAGGGGTGGTACTGATGTTAGCTGCAATTTGCTCTCAGACCATACAGTTTTATTCGGGCGAACCTTGAATAAACGTATGGCCTGCGGACAGTGCACCAGCACTACCGTGAGTGAGAGAGCCGAGCCAATGGAGACGCTGCCACTTTGCCGACAAGAACTGAATAAGTTGATCCTTGGACGAACTAAACAGCTAGTAGGCAAGAGTAAGCACACAAGCGTTCCGGGCTAGTTTAGCCAGTAAACTCAAACCAATGGCGGAATCGTCTTACATTCCTGTCAATCGCAAAACCTTTCACAGGCCCGACCCAGCAAGAAAGACGGTCCCAACTTGGAACAGAGCTGGCTTCTAGGCTAAACTTTTGCTGTACTGAGGAGCAGAGCTCACTTCAGGCAGCTGGGGTTGAAGACTCTTGTTTTTTTGTCCCGATGTGGCCCTATTTATAACCCGATGTGGGGTCAATATGGAGTTGACCACTAATTATCACCTGCGCGCAGGGGGACTTTCTGGGCAAAGATTTTACGTTCAAACCATGTTAAAATATGATTACTCATTATAATAGACTACTTAATATTGGTGCCTGGATGGAGTTTTGAAGGTGACTAGTCAATCATTCCCTACTGCTATTGGGTGGTGGCAGTTGGATGTGTACTGGGGGGCCGGTGTAAGGTAAGGGATGTATTGGATAACAATGGACCCTGGATGGTACCCAGGATGGAGTGTATTGGGCAGACAAGGCAGGGCTTGGCACGCCCGCCACGACTAAGGAGGTCTGTATTGGGACAATGAGTCATAATATGGGATATTGGATAATATTCTGAGCCCAGCTAGTCGAGGCTAGCAGCAGGTGGTGACACCTACAGGGAGTGCCAAAGTGACAATTAGTAGATAAGCCAATAGCGGGCAGGGAAGCATGTGGGGAAAGATAGAAGAGCATCCATTAGGTAGCTGTAACATAACTTCCAATGTATCGGTATATATTTGAGGATATCAAATACTGATATATAACATAACACATAAAGGCCGGCAAACCACAAACCGGTACAATATACCTAAATGTACTAGGCCTACTGCTAACTACGAAAGTAGGTAAATCCTAGGCCTATGTGTTATATCCAATATGTCAGACACATGACTGACCCATATCACACATTCCCCCTTCCCTGTTGGGAGAGTTGTCTGGGAAGATAGATGTGGTGTCATGCTTGGCATTATGTATATATCACTGGGGACCTAGAGGAGTCTATTGGTGGGGCATGCAATATAATAGTTTGTGGAGTCCTCAGTTTTATATAAGTCCTTATCAAAGTCATGTATACAAGTCCTTATCAAACTCATCTGTTTTCTCCTCTCCACCCAGGCATTCTCAACGACCCAGACCAATCCTGACTGATAAATTTGCGGTTGGGTGTGCGGTTTCTGGTAGATATCCTGGTCATAGGTATCGGTGTAGGTAGTTCCTTGGTTGGCATTCTTGTTGTACGCGGTACATGAGATAGTTCTACATCGTCATGCTCTCTCATGTCACCTTTGTCAGTTTGTTTGTTTCCTGTGTTATCGTCAGTGGCCACCCGGATGCGAATAAGAGTACGATTGCGGCGCCAAACTCGTCCACTTGTCTTTTTAATAAGATACACTCATGTTTGTCCATGGCTTCCACGATGGTGCCTGGAATGGTCCATTTACCAGTTACATGGTCTTGCATCACCACATGTGTCCCCACGGCGATTTCTTTAAGAGATGCTGTTTTTGTCTGATAGCGAGCATGTGAGATGGCTTTTCGTGACTCTGTGGTCTCATCCATCTCCTTGAGGGTTCTACTCCACCTTGGGTCATATGCACATCTGTGTGTAGGGAGAGTATCGCGCAGATTGTGACCATAAATAGCCTGGGATGGTGAGCGACCTCCATACCGGGGAGTATTCCGGTAGGCAATTATGCCAGCCGCCAGTTTGTCTGGGTTTGGCTTTCCGCCATTGGGAGGTGTGGCCCCTTTGACAATCTTTTTCATCGCTTTTACCAGAGCCTCGGCACGTCCATTGGTCTGCGGTTTGTGTGGTGAAGCAGGTTCTATTGCCACGCCCCACCACGTGAGGAAATTTTTAACTTCACAGGATACCAGGTTGGTGCCGTTGTCTGGATGGTACACAGTTGGGACAGCATGGGTAAGAAAGAATGATCGTAATGCATTTACAATTTTGATTGAAGTCATACCTTCTCCAAGTGTGGCGACTGCAGGCCACCCGGAGAACTCATCAACGATAATGAGGTAGTGGCAACCATCTACAATGAAAGTGTCAACATCTATCTTCTGAAAAGGTCGGGTAGCCTGTGGGTTGTGCTGTTGGGGTTCAGCTCTGTGAGAAGGTAGAGATGAGGCGCATGTGGTACAGCTGGACACTGTCTGCTTGACGTCATTAATAACTTCAGGCCACCACACGGATTGGTGTGCTCGGGCCAAGGTTTTGTCTATTCCTTGATGTGCGGCATGGAGTTGTGTGAGGACTGATTTACGCATACCAGATGGAATGACAATCCGGGGTCCAAACATAATGAGTCCATCAACTGCAGAGATTTGATCACGGTGCCTGAAGTAAGGGAGGAGGGCATCATAGCCATTGGTCTGCAGTTCCTGTTTACTAGCTGGCCAGCCATGGGTAACGATATCATTAAGCTTAATATGTGTCTGGTCGTCACTGGATGCCTCCCGCAACTGTTTGAGCAGTACATCATCATCATCAATGGAAGAGGCCTGCCAATAATTGATAATTGCTGCGCATGGTTGTGGTCCACTATGCCAACATTTGTCCTCTGCATCACATGCCCCACAAAGCAAAGAGAACATAGTTGCTACTACAAATTCTCGGTCAGCTTCTTCTTCAGGCGTGAGAATGTAGTTTTCATCAGTTGGTACATTGATTTCTGCACGGGAGAAGGCATCTGCCATTATGTGTTTGGCCCCTGCTTGCCATCGTGCGGTGAAGGTGTGGCGCGATAGGGCAGTCTTCATTTTTAGAAGTCTATCATTGGAGATTTGATCAAGACGACGCTGGTTGAGAATGGGAACCAGAGGATTCGAGTCAAAGACCACAGTAAAATGTGTCATACCATCCAAGAAGAATCGGCATTTAGATGCAGCCCAGGCGACAGAGAGGGCCTCCAACTCTGCCATGCCACTTCACTTGGCCTCATGTGGGGCCAATGTACGACTGCCACACTGAACAGTTTTCCATACTGCATTCTTATCTCGTTGACGCAAAACGAATCCAAGGCCATGTAATCTAGATGCATCACAATACATTTCGGTCTCATGGTTGGGGTCATAGTAAGCAAGGCATAAGGGACTTGTCAGTGCCTTTATTGTGGATACGAATGCAATTTCATGAGCCCTAGTCCATACCCAAGCCATGTTATTCTTGTTAAGGGAGCGAAGGGGTTCAACTAGGCGTGTTATCTCCTTAGTAAAATTTCCCAACTGTTGGGCAAGCCCAAGGAATGATCGCAGCGTGGTGCGGTTGTGAGGTTTAGGGAACTCTCTCAGATCCTGGACTAGTTTAGGGTCTATCTCATACTTGCCCTTGGAGATTTTGAATCCCCCGAAAATGACTGTCTCCTGGCAATATTGTATCTTGCGTGTGTTCAATGAAATGTCATTGGCATCACACGCATAGAGGAGCTGTCGCACTGCCTCTTTGTGTTCTGCCTCCGTTTCTGTAAATATCAGGATGTCCTCAACAATTCGACGAGATTTTGGGACATCTTTTAATGCTGTGTCCATGCGAGAGTTGTATACATCAGATGCACCACACCATCCCATAAGCATCCTAATATACCGCATTCAGCCATATGGAGTCAAGAATGTGGTAAGTCCCCTGCTTCCCTCTGCGAGCTCCAGCTGGTGGAATCCTTTCAAACCATCTACTACAGTAAAGAATGTTGCAGATGCAGGCAGGGTGGCAACAATCTGGTGAGGTGATGGGGACGGGAAGGTGGGACGGATTGTAGCATCATTTATAGCGCGCATATCTATAGTGACCCGGCATGCGGAAGGGTCCTTCTTCTTTGTTACAACCATAGGACTACACCATTCTGAAGGATTGGCATCATCTGTAGCCTTCTCGATGATGCCCATATCAATTTGTGCTTGTATTTCACACTTAAATGGTTCAACCAGGTTAATAGGGATCTGACGTGTGTGGTGCACTGCAACGGGTACTGCATCTGTGTGAATTCTAATCACCACTGGTGGACCCTTCATTATGCGGCAAATTCCAGACAATACATTGGGAAATTCTTCTATGAGGTCAACTGGTAGAGCACCATTTGATGTACTACTATTGCATTGGTGCGGATTGGTGAATGGTGGTGTCATCATATGGCAATTAGCTTGATTGAAGTTTCCAATTTGTGTATGGAATATGTCAGCATTATCACTATATCCCGAGAGTCCCCCATTAATATGTTCACTGGCTAGGATAGTGAGGGCAAAGCATGCAGTCCGAGACAGTAGTGGCTTAGCTAGGCCATGCACCACATATGCATCTACATCGGTACTGAGGCCCTTAAATGATACATGTGCCCTGAATGTACCAAGGAGCTTGAGTCCTTTATTTGACCCATCAGCGCATTTTGGGGCTGGGGGTGGGTTGGTTGTGTTGCTCAATTGGTGCCATTTAATACCCATGGCCTTGGGTACATCAGGACTCACTGCCATAAGATTGGCCCCGCCATCAGCTAAAATTGAGACATTTGTCTTGAACCGTAATGGGTGATCGGCACTTGCCACAAGCACTTGAGTGAGTTCTAGTGGCTGCAGTTCATCCAGCTGTCGTGCTGTGCCATCTGCAGCAGCAATACGGGCCAGAGCTTTAGTAGAATCAGGACTGGGTACTAGGGCCAAACACGTGAGTAGTGTTGGGTCCCCCCGGAGACTAGATAGATTTGGTGCGTTGTCACTGTTAGATGGATACTGGCCCTCGTATAGATATTGACCTTCATTATTTATATTGGTGTTATTAGGGGACCATACGGTGTTGTAGGTCTGCGGTTGTCTTTGGCCCCTATTGTACCGATCATTGCCGCCAGTATATGTGCCGCGGCCCATGTATCCACCACGGCCAATTCGTCTGCTACGTGTATTGTTCCTAGCACCATTGGTGTGGGATGGGCAGCATCGATTATAGTGGCCAGATTTGCTGCAATGTGTACATATTTTACCAATTGCAGAGCAGGTGCGAAATTTCTGGCCCGGGCCATGTGGGAGTTCATGGCCACAATAAAAGCATTTCTTTGTCTTGGACTTGGCCACAAGTCTGTTTGTATCACCACTTCCACTAGTCATACTAGTTGACCTTGCAGTGCTAATGTCTGAGCGTGTCTTACGAGCAGCCTCCATTGACTCAGCTACCTTTAGTGCTTCAGTGAAAGTGACTGTTTCAGGAAGTTCCAGGAGGCGGTCTGCAATCTCTTTATCATTACCCGGCATGAGAATAAGTTGCTTAAGAAGGTTGTCATTCATTGCATCTGTGGCATTTCTGGCAGTAAATGGAAAGTCACACTTGGTTCCAATTTTACGTAGGGCCACAACAAACTCTGCAAAAGTCTCATTGTCCTGTTTCCCTCTTATACCGAATTCATTTCGGTATTTCCAAACATTCCGCCCACCTAGAATAAATTTATCCAATGCAGCAATAATGGCATCTGGGGAGTTCCAGTCAGCATCTGTCATACCTAGCCCATCTAGAGTCTCTACTGTGTTCCTGGAGAGTGATGCAAGGAGCTCATTCCTTGTAATTTTCTGCTTTGCAGCCCTTAGTGTTGCTGTCATTTCATCGCTGGGAAAATGTTCACCAGTACGTGGATCGACTTCAAGTAGTCGATCGATACCGGATGTCCCGAGGAAGTTTTCCCATTGCCGTTTCCATGTCCGCCATTGGTCAGCCTCTGTTTCAATATCGAATTTCTCACATGGGCGTTTAACCATGAAGATGCGTGGGTCAAACTGGGATGGGATTGTCTCTTCCATGGCAATGGTGTTACCTTCCTCTTCGCTGTTTTCTCCTTCAATGGTTGGGTCGTCGTGCAAAACCTGTAGGCTGCAGTAGTTGGGCGAATGGAGGAATGGTGCGATGCGTGTAATGGGGTGCCGGGGCGGAAGACGTCCAGATTGCAGCGGCGTAGGCGGAGGGGATGGCGTCCTGCCAGCGAGGCGGGAAGACGACCGCATGGTTACTGTTTGTGGTTGCCGGCCTGAGAGTATATACTAGAATCCGGCCAGCCAGGATTCTACAGAGCCACCCTGCCCGAGTTGCCAGGCTACTGGGGGCTGTGGCCGTTAATAATCAATAGTGTATCCATTAGGAGAGTTCTGTAGTAAAATCCTACTCGCAGCGCCATGTAACATAACTTCCAATGTATCGGTATATATTTGAGGATATCAAATACTGATATATAACATAACACATAAAGGCCGGCAAACCACAAACCGGTACAATATACCTAAATGTACTAGGCCTACTGCTAACTACGAAAGTAGGTAAATCCTAGGCCTATGTGTTATATCCAATATGTCAGACACATGACTGACCCATATCACACAGTAGCAAAGGCCAGAGTAGTGTAGAGGTGAAATCAATATGTATGTGCATCAATCATATAGTTATCCTGATTACTGATTTACCGGTCAGTTCATTAATCACACAGTTGCGGACCGGCAATAGTTTCGACTGTCATTTCATATACTGTTGTCATTAATCTGTGTTGCAATTTCTATTATTATTTGTCATACATACTGTGATATTATCACTGGAAACATTAACACCAAGAAACACAAACTTTGTTATTTTCCTGAACGGCCTTTGGCCAAAGATATTAGTTCAGCAGCCCAGCAGCGAAGTGATGCGTACAACCTTATCCGGTCGGGATTATAGAACTCAATCCCGTCACAAAAATTAAATTTCTTTCACACAAACGCGACAAATCTTGTTATTGCTTTGTTCCACGTAGGGAACCAAGAAGCAAACGATTTTACATATATAAAAGGTATGGTCCTAAATAATCTGACTCGGCCTAGAGTTCAATGGTGTCGGCCTAGAGTTCATATGACGCAATTGGGTTCTGACTCATTATCGAGTTTGTATGATACAGAATGAGTTCAGAAAGTCAAGTTGGGGTTGATCTTTACTCCCATCATCAGGATTATCGAGTTTGTTTTCGAGATAGAATGGAGCCGTGGGTCTTTATTATCGATAATGAGTTTGATTTCCTTCGACAAGAGTTTGTCTCTACAGTTTATCGAGAAATAATCGTATCGATCATCGGCTAATCGCGCTTTGAGGGGTCCCGTAGCTCCCCCTATGGCTTGCTTCCCTCCTCGCTCCGAGCATCACATAAACCCAAAACCCTTCCGAGGAAAGGAATGGGCCCTGTGACCTCGGTGCGGCTCAGGACGCAAGCCTCTATCCCTCCTCCATATCGTCCGACTCGAGGAGATCGGCCCACTCCAGATTGGGAGTGTCCGTTTTCTGTCGGATACTTTCTAGCTGAAACTGCCGATCCCGGTTTCGGCTCCCAGTGTCAATGGGAATCACGGCCCCAGGTTGGGGAATATAGTTCATCTCCCAATCTGTCGCCATCCCATCGCTTAACCAAACCCAGAGTTGTCCGGGTATATATTGGAGTAGCCACGTTTGTAGGGCTATCGGCCCGACTTCAGGGTGTGTTGCTTGCGCATAAGCGCTTTGTAGGTGAAACGATATTGGTCGGGGGTATCGTATCGTCTCATTGCGAAGTTGCAAGGGTTGGTGGGGAAGGTAAATACGCCGTGTCAGATACCATAACGCTCGTTTGTACCTGCTTTCTCCACTCTCCATTTGAGTTTCGAGTGGAGATTCGCGAGATACTCAAGTTTCTCATATCGCCGTATTTGTTCCATTATCAGAAGGTCAGCCCAACACTCTCGGTTCTTTGAGGCCATAGCCTTCGAGTGGTGACCCCGCAGTGCGCAACTTTCATACTGAGTGAGCATATCGGGGCAGCAGGCAGTGTTGTGTCCCCGGATCTTGCACCACGAACAGAAAGGAACCATGCCAAACTTCACCCACGTACGGTACACACGCCAGTGATTTTAGCCTCCGGTTTTCCCTTTTGATGGGGTTCTGCGCCTCGAGGTTTGCAGAAGTTCTCCCCATTGCCGCAAAGAGTGCAATAGCAGCTGAGGGGAAGCGGTGTTAATGGATTTAGTTTGCAAAATGTTCTGCGGACCATAGGGGCCTTCTGGGCGACCCTTTCCAGCATCTGCGTTTTATAGATCTTATTTAGCTGAGATAATCGAGATTCCCTGGCCTTGCGGATTTTCCCTTGTATGGTCTGGTGTAGTTTAGGGTCCTTTTCCTTTTTCCCCTCCATGGGAAGTTGGAGATTGGTGACCTCCTCCTCCCACTCGACTGGTTGGGTGACCATCACCTGAAACTCGTTGAAGGTGGCTCGAATATCGATGGGGTTTATCGATTCCGCATAGTCTCTGTTTGTACCGGTGCCATCAGCTAACTTTTCCGGTTGTGGGTAGACGAAGTTTGCGAGGATAATGGTGGGAGGAACCCAGGTATCGTCCTCTCCGATGTCCGGTTTATACTGGTCCGGTACCTTAGGCGTATATCCTGGAACCGGAAAATTTGCTTCGGAAAATCCGTAGTGTTCTGGAATATCATAGTAGATGCTGAGTTCCGGTAATGCGTTTATCCTCTGTAGCTCCGCGCGATCCAAATCGGCAGGTACATCAATCTCCGGCACTTTCCACGGCAACTCCTGGGTTATAGTCCATTGGATAGAGGTTATGGGGTGAGCCTTCGGTTCCTGCAGTGGCTCAACCTCTGGCCCGCGAGTCCGTTGCCATTTAGACGACTGGTGTAGGGCCACGCTCGTAGAGGGGAGGTTTTCCTCCTATAACAAGACGTTATGACGTCTCTGAGAAGATTGCGGTTCCATCCTCGCCTCTGTGTCGTCGGAGCTCTCGCCGCGGGAGGCTCGGGTAGCAGCTATACGGGTACGCACCGACCGCTGTACTGCCCTGCATCAGGATTAGACTTTGGATCCGGTTTTATTGGGATATATTTGGGTTTAGGTTGTATAGGCCTAAGCCCAAAGACCGAATGTCTGACCGCGTTGGTTACTGCTGGTTCGTTATGCAGTAATTGTTGTGATGCTGACGCTATTTTGTTTTCCGCGATATCCCAGATATTACTCCTGCTCTCCCAGACTGGCAGCACTTTCCACTGTGCTAAGGTTTCATAGCCCATGAAGCCACGTAGGACGTAGGAAGCGAGGTGTTTACGGGTCACATTGTTCAGGATATCCAAGCGTTCGGGGTGTTTTAACACCATATCCCTAATGAATTGGAATACGATGCCGCCCAGTACTAGACTTTCAGTTTGTAAATAATGCACTTGGTGATGTGTCATCTTAGGCATTTTACCATGTCATATACCTTCCATAGGGACTGGAGTTCGTGTTCCCAGACGGAAGGTTGGTGGCCATGATATTTACGGCTGTATTTCTGTCTGGCAGTGGTTGTTTTCCCTCCGTGGTGAGGTTTCATGTCCTACCCCCCTATGATATATGCCATCATCCCCGTTCCAACTTTGTAGTCATCCGGGATAATATCGTCATCCCGGGGGGCTGCTAGGTCAATCATTTCCTGGCTGTAGCGTTTAGAGTTTAGTTTTGATGGAGGTATAGACCAGTTTCTGCACATCTACTACTGGGGTTATGGGGGAGACAGAACCTTCGCAAAAGTCCCATAGAAAAGCGCCGATTCCTGGACCAATTTTTATTATTGACTGGTCATCAGTAGTCTGGTAACAGTTTCCGGTAGGCATTTCCCCCGTATAATGTCCTGTTGGGTTTTCGAGAAGTCGAAAACTAGCATTCGTCCCATAACTGGCACGCTAATCTGTACGAGGGAGGGTTGCGCCTACTCTTTTTCCTCTACCGGGCCTATTACACCTGACCTGGGAGCGAACTATACTGTACCGATATACAGTTGTTGCATATTGGCCTGTGGGGGACTACCGTATAGGTTACTCTTGTCAAGATTATTTCATTTTCCCTTTCGTGCTCCTGTTCCTTAAGGATTTTCCATTTCCTTTTATCACTCGTCAGTCTGTCTAGATGGTTCTCGTTATCATATATCACCATCCCATACCGGAGGACCTCATTCACTAAGGATTACCAAAAGGATTTATCTTTCCCCTCCTCGACCACTCGCGAAACACCACCCTTATCTATAATAAATATAGGATGAAGGATGGCGGGTATGAAAGTTGTGTGATTGTCCCAGCAAAGATGGATAGTTTCAGATATAAACAACTTTCGTAGATTTAGTTGGTGTTGAAACATTAAACATTTATTAAAAACAATACAGCCTTTGCTGCAATATTTTCGTAAATTTTCTTGTTAATAGTTATCATCATTATTAATAGTTAAAGTTAATTATATTAATTATAATTAATATTATTAATTAAATAATGATACTTATTAATATATTACATTTAAAATATTGTTTGTTTGTTACGCTAAAGGCAGAAAGGGAAGGCAGGAAGGAAGAAGGGGTATCTCTCTAGGCCTACTGTGTAGTGTGTAGTGTATATGACGAAACACTTAACATACCCCATATTGCCAGCTGATACAGTGGAGTTTAGTATACCCAGACGATGAAGGAATATGGGAAGGTTGATGGGAATGTGGGAATTAATAAACGCTGTTGTTACCTTCCAATTGAAGGAAAAGAGCAGGTTACAGCGGCTGTAATTTCTAACTAAAACAATAAACGACGTTGTTACCTACAAATTGAGGGAAAGGAGCAGGTTACAGAGACATGGTTTTCTAACCAAAACAATCAACGATTTTGTTACGTCTACCAATTGAGGGAAAGGAGAATGTTACCGCGGCTGACTTTTCTAACCAAAACAATAAACAACCAGCGGCGCATAGCGGGCACCTTCCCACATTCCCATCCACCCACCCACCCATGTGGCAATAATAGGTTGATAAATAATTAGCATAAACATAATTAGTTAAGTACTATTAGTAGTAAAAAGATTGTGATATCGTGTTAAAAGATAATTGGGAAAGCAATCAGCTGTAGTTGTTTAATTGGAGCCGTAAGTGTGCCATGGGGGAGAGAGTAGAAGAAAGGTAGAGAGGGAGATTGCGGGAGATTGCGGGATGTGTAGTGTAGGTGTAGGTTGAAGTGAGAGAGAATATCGATACTTTGTATTTATTGATTTAACAGTATATTATTATTGTGAGAGTATATTATATTTGTATTTAACTGATTTATTACATATATATATATAGGTATACAGTATATATTTACTCAAACTCAGCTTTTGTTTACACCCACCTTCTTACTAACCGTCCGACTGACTGATCAATAGATCATCCCCCTCAAAAAATAAAGGACATCGCGCACGCGCATAAAACACTTAATAAAGATAAATTTAATAAAAAATATCGACCAATAAAAAATCGACCGAAAAGTGAAATCCTGGTATTCTTACATGGGCGAAGAATACCAGACTTTCTGCCGTTATATTTCACTTTGCAGTTACCCCCATGTGAAGAATACCAGGTTTTCACCAAAAACACAGGTTACAGAAGGGCTGAATATAACCAAAACAATAAACGAATTAGTATATGTACAGGTTATAAGACATAAATAAGCTCTATAAAACACTTAATAAAGATAAATTAAAAAAAAAAATTAAAATCTTCATATATAAAATTTGTATCATGCATATATCGCATATAATATATGGTACCGGTACACAAACTACAGCAGGGCCATGGCTTCATATAGGCCGCGGTGTACAGTACTACAGCAAGAGAACCTAAAGATAATAATGCTAGCCTAGCGCCATCTACAGGTCGGAAGGCATAATAAACTACTGTATGTACAATAGCTCAAATCCCCTTTCGAGTCCCAGGAATAATTTTCTGGAGCTATCATAATGTCCGTTGTCCGTAAGAGTCCGAAAGTCCGGGTGCTGGCGTGGTCGGTCCATCGCGCAGCACGAGCAAGGCTCTAATTACTTTCAGTTTCAGTCTGTGAATTACGGGTTGTACCCCAGAGCCGCTGCTCCGCGGTTGTAGGTCCGTTTGCGGCTTGCCGCGATGGTGGGTGTCGCGAGGTCGAGGGCTGCCCGTGCCGCCTGGTGGGTGCGCATGAAGGCGGAGTGGTGTCCAGGAACCCGAGTGCGGACAGGGTGTCCGAACAAGATTTCGGCGGGGGATAGTCCATGCTCCCGTGCCGTGGTGAGTTTTGTAGTTCGAGGAGGCCTTCTAGGAAGGGTGTCGAAGAAACGTCCCCCCGGTCTTGTCTAAGAGGCCCTTGAGCGCCTTTACGGCGGATTCTGCCAGCCCGTTTGATTGGGGGTATTCCGGTGATGACGTCACAGGCGCCAAGCCCCAGCCAATCACGGAGGAACGATACGAACGGGTGCCCCGTGAAAGGTGTCCCGCCGTCTGACCGTAAGCGGGTAGGGACACCGAAGTGGGTGAAAATTTCTCGCATGGCATTCGCGGTCGTGATCAAGGTGGGGGGGGGTTCAGGAAATGGGGCAATCTCGGGCCATCCCGAATATCGGTCGACCACAGCCAGGAAGTGTCGACCCGTGTGCTTGAAGAAGTCGGCCGCGCTTTCCTTGAAAGGCCGATTTGGGAGAGGGACGGCAATGAGGGGCTCCTTCGGTTGGCTGGCGTGGTGAGTCAGACATGTGCCGCATGCGCCCACTGACTGACGGATGTCGTTGGCCATACCTGGCCAATATAGGAGTTGGCGGGCGCGTCGCAGCGACTTCTCGACGCCTTAGTGAGCGGAGTGTATGCCCAAGAGCGCGTCACGCCGTGCCGCGGCCAGGACGACTATGCGGGAGCCATACAGAACGAGATCGCCGTTGGTCGTTCAGTCGTTAGGTCCTCTCGAATGCCCCAATACGGGCGGACGCCGGAGCCATGTGCGGCGGCATTGGGGAACCCGGACTCGACTGCGGATCGTAGGGCGCAGTAGTCGTCGTCGTCGCGTGCCACGCGGGACAACTGGGTGAGGAGGGGGTCCGGTAGTCGGCCGTGGACGGCGTCATCGAGGTCGGTACCAGTAGTGATAGACTCGGTGACGGCCCAGACATAGACGGCCATCTCGCAGTCGTCCACGATGTCGGCGGGAGTGGGGTCGTCAACGGAGGACCGGGATAGGGCGTCTGGGATTCTGGTGGAGGGGCAACGCCGCTAGCGGCCTCCTCCGTGGGGCCGTCGTCTCGAGCCTCGTCCGTGTCGGAGTCGCTATGGTCTCGCTGCGGTTCTTGCGTGGCATCGGGGAGAGGAAAAATCCTTAACAGCACCGGATGAGTTTAGTGGGGAGGGAAGGAACCAGTGAAGGCCGTGAGGCACCCGTGAGGGTCCGGCGTGGTTCAATCCCTATTTCTGTATTTACTAGTCCCGCAGGAGGGGGAGGGGTTCAGAGAACCGCGTAGGGTGTAGGGTGATCCTACAAACTGCGCCATGTATCATGCATATATCGCATATAATATATGGTACCGGTACACCAACTACAGTAGAGCCGTGGCTTCATATAGGCAGATAGGCCGCGGTGTAACAGTACTACAGCAAGAGAACCAAAAGATAATAATGCTAGCCTAGCGCCATCTACAGGCAGACAGGTCGCAAGGCATAATAAACTACTGTATGTACAATAGCTCACAAAATTCCAATAAAAGTCGACCGAAAAGTGAAATCCTGGTATTCTTCACATTGGCGGTATTCTTCACATGGGCCGGCACCAAAATTTGGCACTCGCCGCTAAAAACAAGTTTAAAATTTCTAGCTTATTTTATTTGAATTCCTTTTAGTTCGTTTCAGTTAGTCTTTTAGTTAGTATCGTTCAGTCGTTAGTTTCAGAGCGGGAGGTGTTTGTTATATTGACCCCCATGTCAATGTCATATCCAGTCCAGACAGCCAACATCGCACTGGACAAATTTATGAATTCCTCATTGAATATCATGGGAGAATAAATATTTTTGAGGGGTCTCTGCCAGTCTGCTGTTATAACAGCGTTATATAGAACTGTAGAAAGCTATACCAGCAGATAGAGGATTTCTAACTTTATAGGCCTATTATGTATGAAAAAAATTAATTATTACCGGTATGCATGCTTTTGTTTTAGCCTAATTAACCACAATTAGGCCTAATCATATTCCTGCCCCATTTTGGCTGTCCTGTCTGGGTTTTTTTAACTATGATCTCTATGGGGAGTAATCGTCAAGGTCAACAAAAACATGTCTAAACAGTTTACCTGTAGTAAATCCACCCTATAGTATTGGCCTGATTGGCTGTTAGGACAGCCCCTTTTTGGCAGGAAGTTCCTACCTGCTGACGTAGGGCATGGGCAGGGCTGTAGGGCCTAAACCAAAGAGTCAGCCAAAAGTGCCAGATTGTGGTTCTGCAGTTCTGTGCAGCCAGAGCCAGATACTGAGATACAATTCAACTTTTTTCCAGCCAGTCTGCCAGTTCATAGAAACGCCAGCCAGGAGCTACCACCTGGGTCTGGCATCCTGGCTGGGCTGGATATCAATTGCTGAATTGGCACTGCTGCACTCAGCAGTCCACAGTGAGTATTGGCAGGCAGGCAGGTGACTGGCAGATTGGCTGGAATTAAGAATAATGCTGTAATGCACATCATTTACTGATTTAGGACTAGCACCTAGCCCTCATGATAGAAACAACAATCGGGTTAGCGAATACAAGGAGCAAATAATATGTACAGTAGGCAAGGCTATTTGCGGTAATTTCAAAAGTAAAGTACAGTAGCATTTTACAGTGTGATGATACGAGTGCTTTCTTACATGAACGAACGTAGTGAGTGAGTGAAATTAATTAAAATTAATTAATTAAAGTCCACAATAAGTCCATAGCTTTCCAGTTCGCTTCTTGAACCGGGTTCCAACTGAAAACAATCAATTTGCAGAGATAAAATCCTGAAGATGGACGGAATTTCAGTTAATTTGGCTTGGTTAAATTTGCCAAACGAGATAACACCAGATCTAAATAAGCTAGTGCGGCGTATAACCCAAACACAGGGAGCATGAAATATATCGGTTTACTAGAATTAGGCTGGTTATGTATCATTCGATTGATTCTCGCTATGTAATTCCCAACAATTATGTTCACTTACAGGGAGACAGGGGTGGAAACTGGACGCAAAACCCGCCTTGGCGAATTAATATCCCGCCTCAATGTTAAATTCTCAATTTATGGAAAGGAGCAGGTTACAGGGGCACGATACTTTAACCAAAACAATAAACTAAACACAATAGAACAGGTTACAGTCTTATTTTTGCTCGTAAACAGCTGTTATTTGCGTCCAATTTCCCCTGGAGAGGGATGGACTTATTATTGCGTCCAGTTTCCCCAGTCTCCCACAGGATAGTAATTAACAGTGCCGTTTTGGGTGTTGTGCTCTAGATAATCGACAAGGTCTATGACTTAAGGTAAATACAACATATGCTTGTGAGAATTATAGTTTGTCACATCCTCTAGGGATGTGGTATTATGGACCCAACTGAAATACACCCTGGGACCTGATTTACTGACTTGGGGCCATTTGTTTATGAACAAGGAGAAGACATGCTTACACACGTTGGAGCTATCTGATAAACATATGTTCTCATACACTCCAATTGATTGTGAATCGAGACTGCTAATTTACCGCCCAAAATATAAATATCAACAAACAAGTTGGAAGTTATGCGGTGTTAATGTAGCAGAATCTCCATATCATAACCAATACATCAATTGAACATCAAATATACCTAATCAATAGGTACAACAATACGTCAACACAATCAATTCAGTATTTAGAGTGTATTAACAGTACATTGGTAATTAACTATAATTCATAAACTTTAAGCAAGGTGTTATCGGCAAACATTCTGTTATCAGCAAAGCAGAATATACACTGAACAAAGAAATGTCGCAATACAGCTTAAAACTTGCTTAGTATCGAATGAAAATAATTCTTAGAACGGAGGGTGGGGTGAAACTGGACGCAAAATTTCATCACTCTCCAGGGGAAAATTAGACGCAAATATCAACTGATTACTATCAAAAATAAAACTGTAACCTGTTCTATTGTGTTTAGTTTATTGTTTTGGGTAAAATAACGTGCCACTGTAACCTGCTCCTTTCCCTAAATTGTGAATTTAACATTGAGGCGGGATATTAATTCGCTACGATGGTATTTGCGTCCAGTCCCCCCCCCCCCCCCCCCCTGTCTCCCATTACGTACCTTCCCTCTCTCGGCGTAGCCAATTCGTTACATCGCTACTCATACTTAACATACTGAACTGGAAGATACTGTAGGACAACGAATGTTCTCTTTGTTCTGAATGTCTCATTCTCTTTGATTGAGCAGCTGCTACTGTACAGTACTGTGCATACAGCAGTTAACTATTAATTGTTGGAACTCCCTTGTTGCCTTTTGGTTTAAAGTAATTTTACTAACAATGACCGTTTAGAAACCCTTACATGTAACTTCATTGAAAGAATAAACTTATAACTTCAAAAGACAATTGGTTGCTTTTAATTGCAACATCTAAAGATTTGAGTTTGTTTGAAGATCAAAAAAATTTCATTGAATAGCATTCTAGACAGCAACGCAATTGGGGCTAATACAGAGCAAAGTAACAATGAATAGACAATGCAGTACAGCAATAATCAAGACATAAGGCCCTACCTGTCTAACTGTATATGAGGTATACTGTAGAAGTTATCAATCGACTAGGTTACGGTTGGTGAGGTATGGAAAACAGGAGTGCTGAACATACCATTATTGGATGTTTGTAACCGGAAGCAACCAAAAGACGGAAACTCATTAATTTGTACTAAAAATCAACTAAAGCCTCAAGTCAACAAGTCAAGTCAAATGAGCTCATATACTTTTTCCACCACTGTTTAGCAATACAATATTAACGCATAGCATTATAGCACGTTACATTAATAACTGTATAGTGTAGCATCATAGCATGTTACAATAATAACTATATAGCATAGCATTATAGCACGTTACAATAATAACTGTATACTGTGGCATAGCATTATAGCACGTTACAATAATAACTGTATACTGTAGCATAGCATAATAGCACGTTACATTAATAACTGTATAGCATAGCATTATAGCACGTTACAATAATAACTGTATATCATAGCATCATAGCACGTTACAATAATAACAAACTGTATACTGTAGCATAGCATTATAGCATGTTACAATAATAAATGTATACTGTAGCATAGCATAATAGCACGTTACATTAATAACTGTATAGCATAGCATTATAGCACGTTACATTATTAACTGTATAGCATAGTATTATAGCACGTTACAATAATAACTGTATAGCATAGCATTATAGCACGTTACAATAATAACTGTATACTGTAGCATAGCATTATAGCACGTTACATTAATAACTGTATAGCATAGCATTATAGCACGTTACAAAAATAACTGTATACTGTAGCATAGCATAATAGCACGTTACATTTATAACCGTATAGCATAGCATTATAGCACGTTACAATAATAACTGTATATCATAGCATCATAGCACGTTACAATAATAACAAACTGTATACTGTAGCATAGCATTATAGCACGTTACAATAATAAATGTATACTGTAGCATAGCATAATAGCACGTTACATTAATAACTGTATAGCATAGCATTATAGCACGTTACATTATTAACTGTATAGCATAGTATTATAGCACGTTACAATAATAACTGTATAGCATAGCATTATAGCACGTTACAATAATAACTGTATACTGTAGCATAGCATTATAGCACGTTACATTAATAACTATATAGCATAGCATTATAGCACGTTACAATAATAACTGTATACTGTAGCATAGCATTATAGCACGTTACATTAATAACTGTATAGCATAGCATTGTAGCACGTTACAATAATAACTGTATATCATAGCATCATAGCACGTTACAATAATAACTGTATACTGTAGCATAGCATTATAGCACGTTGCAATAATAAATGTATACTGTAGCATAGCATAATAGCACGTTACATTAATAACTGTATAGCATAGCATTATAGCACGTTACATTATTAACTGTATAGCATAGTATTATAGCACGTTACAATAATAACTGTATACTGTAGCATAGCATTATAGCACGTTACAATAATAACTGTATTGTGTAGCATCATAGCATGTTACAATAATAACTATATAGCATAGCATTATAGCACGTTACAATAATAACTGTATAGCATAGCATTATAGCACGTTACAATAATAACTGTATACTGTAGCATAGCATTATAGCACGTTACAATAATAACTGTATACTGTAGCATAGCATAATAGCTCGTTACATTAATAACTGTATAGCATAGCATTATAGCACGTTACAATAATAACTGTATATCATAGCATCATAGCACGTTACAATAATAACTGTATACTGTAGCATAGTATTATAGCACGTTACAATAATAAATGTATACTGTAGCATAGCACAATAGCACGTTACATTAATAACTGTATAGCATAGCATTATAGCACGTTACATTATTAACTGTATAGCATAGTATTATAGCACGTTACAATAATAACTGTATACTGTAGCATAGCATTATAGGACGTTACATTAATAACTGTATAGCATAGCATTATAGCACGTTACATTAATACTGTATAGCATAGCATTATAGCACGTTACATTAATAACTGTATACTGTAGCATAGCATTATAGCACGTTACATTAATAACTGTATAGCATAGTATTATAGCACGTTACAATAATAACTGTATAGCATAGCATTATAGCACGTTACATTAATAACTGTATACTGTAGCATAGCATTATAGCACGTTACAATAATAAATGTATACTGTAGCATAGCATAATAGCACGTTACATTAATAACTGTATAGCATAGCATTATAGCACGTTACAATAATAACTGTATACTGTAGCATAGCATTATAGCACGTTACATTAATACATCTGAACATCCACAAAGAACTTAGTTGTACCAATAAACTACAGTATAGTGGAGTCAGTCTCCTTATGGTTGAAGCCAAAATACAATAGTACAATACTAATAATAGCACTGTAGTACTCTAGTAACCCGTTTAGTGACCCGTATACACCAATCAATTCGATTCGATATAGAATTATACCTCGAATATAGAGAAACTACTGAGTAAGGGAGCGATTTTACCGTTCTGACCTTCGTGAAGTTTAAGAATGCATTCTACTCCAATGTTGTTAAATTTGCCAAACGAGATAACACCAGATCTAAATAAGCTAGTGCGGCGTATAACCCAAACATAGGGAGCATGAAATATATCGGCTTACTAGAATTAGGCTGGTTATGTATCATTCGATTGATTGATTTTCGCTATATAATTCCTAACAATTATGTTAACTTACAGGGAGACAGGGGGGGGGGGGGGGGGGGTGTGACGGGATCAAGGAGTTGGCAGTATAGATCCCGACCGGTGTGTTATACGCGTCGCCGCTTCCGTGGGCTGCTGAGCTGTCTACTGGATATGTGTGGTAGGCTGAAGGCCGTTCCAAATAACTGAGTTTAGTTGTCAGTGTTAATAATCACAGTAAACGATAATAGCACAGTCTGAATATAATAGCATGCAATACAACGGTTAGTAACGACGGTCAAAACTGTTCCGGTCTCACAACTGTAAGGAACCAACTGAACTAGTAATCAATAACCACAACGGTTATAATATCATTGACACATATTAAATTGCCTCTGCGCTACTGAGTGGCCTGAATATCCAATAGATGCGCTCTAATCACCCCCAATGTGCTTTCCCGGACACCATTGTCTTAGCCTGATTAATTGTCACCTCGCCACTCCCTGTTGCCATTATCCCTCGTGCTAGCCTTACTAGCTTGTTTGTCCCTCTGAGGTGGTTTGACCTCTCAACTCTCTCTGTGGCTTATGGCGTGTATCGCCTTAGTTGGTTGTGAGGTGACATTATAATTTGTAATGTCACCTCGCCAACTATAATTGGTAAAATGCCACTAATCCCATTTTCGGTGGGTAGTGCAGGGAATTGAATCCGCTTACACTCCCTCCATGCTATCTTCCCGGTGAGAAGATAGCCTCAACCTTAAGTGCTAGTAGTGTGTGGTAGGCTGAAGGCCGTTCCAAATAACTGAGTTTAGTTGTCAGTGTTAATAATCACAGTAAACGATAATAGCACAGTCTGAATATAATAGCATGCAATACAACGGTTAGTAACGACGGTCAAAACTGTTCCGGTCTCACAACTGTAAGGAACCAACTGAACTAGTAATCAATAACCACAACGGTTATAATATCATTGACACATATTAAATTGCCTCTGCGCTACTGAGTGGCCTGAATATCCAATAGATGCGCTCTAATCACCCCCAATGTGCTTTCCCGGACACCATTGTCTTAGCCTGATTAATTGTCACCTCGCCACTCCCTGTTGCCATTATCCCTCGTGCTAGCCTTACTAGCTTGTTTGTCCCTCTGAGGTGGTTTGACCTCTCAACTCTCTCTGTGGCTTATGGCGTGTATCGCCTTAGTTGGTTGTGAGGTGACATTATAATTTGTAATGTCACCTCGCCAACTATAATTGGTAAAATGCCACTAATCCCATTTTCGGTGGGTAGTGCAGGGAATTGAATCCGCTTACACTCCCTCCATGCTATCTTCCCGGTGAGAAGATAGCCTCAACCTTAAGTGCGCTTCAATTCCGCTGGAATCCAATCTAATATTGGATGTGGGGTGGAATTTTCTTCTCGGGGTCGGCTTTCCAGGCCGGCCCCCATGAGTCTGTTATCATTATACCCATCCTTGGTACATCTGCGAGCTATGCTGTACCAAGGCATCTGGCGTCTCTGTTTTAGATGATCACCCTCACTCTTCACACAGTTTTCCTCTCGGACTTTGTTGTCCCTTCCTCTCTCGCCAGTCCATTGGGACTCATCCCCCTCTATGCTCGCTCCCCATACTTGAATCTCACACCCATTTCACTCTCCCATACCCTAACACCTCCTCTTCCATACTTCCCCAATACTCAACCCCCTTTGCTCTCATTCTCTGTACGCTCCTGTCGGGCTCCCACATTCTCATTAGTGCGGCCGCACTTGAGAAATGGGATCCTTCTAATGTCTCGTCCTCCTGTTCTAGTCAATTAGTCCCAGTAGCTAATTGGAAAAAGGTTGTACTTGACTATAGTACGTATTTTATATTTTATATATATGTGATATGGCTTGTCTCTCCCCGTCTCGCCCCCCACTTGAGTGAATCCGCAAGTCCCGCACCGTATTCCTCTCGGAACTTTTTCCCCTCCATCGGCTTGTGGCGCGTGAGTCCCATCAACTGACAACGAATGAAACTGTAGGACAACGAATGTTCTCTTTGTTCTGAATGTCTCATTCTCTTTGATTGAGCAGCTGCTACTGTACAGTACTGTGCATACAGCAGTTAACTATTAATTGTTGGAACTCCCTTGTTGCCTTTTGGTTTAAAGTAATTTTACTAACAATGACCGTTTAGAAACCCTTACAAGTAACTTCATTGAAAGAATAAACTTATAACTTCAAAAGACAATTGGTTGCTTTTAATTGCAACATCTAAAGAATTGAGTTTGTTTGAAGATCAAAAAAAAATTTATTTAACAGCATTCTAGGCAGCAACGCAATTGGGGCTAATACAGAGCAAAGTAACAATGAATAGACAATGCAGAACAGCAATAATCAAGACATAAGGCCCTACCTGTTTAACTGTATATGATGTATACTGTAGAAGTTATCAATCGACTAGGTTGCGGTTGGTGAGGTATGGAAAACAGGAGTGCTGAACATACCATTATTGGATGTTTGTAACCGGAAGCAACCAAAAGAGGGAAACTCATCAATTTGTACTAAAAATCAAATAAAGCCTCAAGTCAACAAGTCAAGTCAAATGAGCGCATATATTTTTTCCACCACTGCTTAGCAAAACAATATTAACGCATAGCATTATAGCACATTACATTAATAACTGTATACCATAGCATCATAGCACGTTACAATAATATCTGTATAGCATAGCATTATAGCACGTTACATTAATAACTGTATGTATAGCATAGCATCATAGCATGTTACAATAATAACTGTATAGCATAGCATTATAGCACGTTACATTAATAACTGTATAGCATAGCATCATAGCACGTTACATTAATAATTGTATAGCATAGCATTATAGCACGTTACATTAATAACTGTATGTATAGCATAGCATCATAGCATGTTACAATAATAACTGTATAGCATAGCATTATAGCACGTTACATTAATAACTGTATAGCATAGCATCATAGCATGTTACATTAATAATTGTATAGCATAGCATGATAGCACGTTACAATAATAACTGTATAGCATAGCATTATAGCACGTTACATTAATAACTGTATAGCATAGCATTATATCACGTTACAATAATAACTGTATAGCATAGCATTATAGCACGTTACAATAATAGCTGTATAGCATAGTATCATAGCACGTTAAAATAATAACTGTATAGCATAGCATTATAACACGTTACAATAATAACTGTATAGCATAGCATTTTAGCACGTTACAATAATAACTGTATGCTGTAGCATAGCATTATAGCACGTTACATTAATAACTGTATAGCATAGCATTATAGCACGTTAAAACATTAACTGTATAGCATAGCATTATAGCACGTTACATTAATAAATGTTTAGCATAGCATTATAGCACGTTACATTAATAACTGTATAGCATAGCATTATAGCACGTTACAATAATAACTGTATAGTGTAGCATTATAGCACGTTACATTAATAACTGTATAGTGTAGCATTATAGCACGTTACATTAATAACTGTATACTGTAGCATAGCATTATAGCACGTTACATTAATAACTATATAGCATAGCATTATAGCACGTTACATTAATAACTGTATAGCATAGCATTATAGCACGTTACATTAATAAATGTATACTGTAGCACAGCATTATAGCACGTCACATTAATACCTGTATACTGTAGCATAGCATTATAGCACGTTACAATAATAACTGTATAGCATAGCATTATCAAAAAAAAAAAATCTGAAACTCTGAGTATAAGTATATGTGAGAGATCACAGGGAACTGATGCTACCCCGCGAACCCTATCTCATAGTAGAGTAAACTGCGAAAGATTTACACAATTAATGACCTCGATAAACCCGCCACCACTGAATGTGAATTCAGAAGAGGCTTCAGATGAATGCGTACGTCAGACTTTTCGTACCATCGATGTAGCTGCTAGAACCTGTTCGCTAGAACAGACACAGTCCATTCTGATAAATCTAGATGGGAGCGCCTGGTGTCGGGGAATGATCCAAAATCAATTTGGACAACTATAAATTGGAAGGGTTTTTTAGAACAGGATAACACGACAAGCAAAACCATGCCATAGAAGATATGTGCTTCAAGTCACATTTCGAGAACTTGTTGTGGGATAGTCAGCGTTCAGTTAAGCCTATAGAGACTGTGGACCTCAGTGATGCCCCATATGTCCCGTGTCTTGATGACCCGTTCACAGAAAGGGAGTTTGCGGTGACATTGGCAGACATAAAGCCAAACAAGGGATTCATCGGGATTGCCCTGGGTCTCTTTTTGGCCTTACCTGGAAACTGGACAGGAAACTGCATTACAGTAAAGCGCGTGGGATGTACTAAAAACTTCGCCACAGCAGAGAAATTGAATTGGTGGCGCGCCACTGGAGCTACCGTTAGCCAACCAGAAGCCCGTTCGGAAGAATCACGTTCATTTGTTCTCACTCTGTCTGGTGTGAAGCCTGTTACAATTCCAAGCACTGCCTCAGTCTTATTTTTCTTCTGGTACCGAAGGTTGTACTGGGCTTCCTTCAGGCAGCTTAAATTCCTTTAATTGCTGCAACTGCTACTGCAGTTCCCTCACGGGAAGCAGTATATGATGGTGTCGCTGTGTTACTTGGATTCTGAATGGCCAAACCACCAAAACGCACAGGTAACTCAAAAAGTTCTCGCTCTGAGGTTGACATAGGGCTACCAAGGACAGAAGGGTTGAAAGTAGCGGAAATTACTTTCTCTAGAGGTGCATATAGTGCAGTGGAATCCTCAGATCCCACCGGTACAACACTCTGTAAATAGTCCAATTCACTTTGCAAACTCCTGGTGAAAGCTGCATATGCAGCCTGAGGTTGGTTTGTGGAAGCTTTGGAAAGTGTTAGTACCAACGATTCCCAAACCGCTACTTTACTGGGAATATACTCCGCTTGAAGGGTTGCATCCCCCACGAAACCACCTAGAGAACGGGTCCCCTTTATAATTCCTCTTCCTTCCACCCGGATTCCATGTTTGCGGAATAAGTCGCGCGCTCTGGGAATATCACACTCCTCAACCACTAATATATATTTATCTGGCTCCGGTAATATCCAAAGGAAGGGCCCTACTCGTTAAGGAGAACTTAATATTTGACTTAATATTTGATATTGGACGCATCCTTTTGATGATTTGCTAACGGTTTATATGAAAATATATTTTCAATTTGATTGATGCTCGTTGTTGCTCGTTGTTGCTCATTGTGCATTTTAGCACCTACCCTTTGAAGCTGCTTTGATGGATTAAGATTTAGTGCAGCAATAATGCAGACCGATCTCAGTTCATGGCGCAAAGCATACACCGCGTAATTGCCACATCAAGGCGTTTACTGTAGTTTTACAAGCAATAATTGAGGCGATATAATCGGTGCTGATTAAAACAAAGCGCATTACAAACGCATAGAGAACACAAAGGCACTGGTTCACCGCAACGCGTAGGGGCCTACTATAATATCCCAATTATTTATTGCATCATGCCACGTGCAAATGGAACTACATGTGTTGCCAGCCCACGCAAAAATCATCTATATATGCTGACGGCACCGTTCGTTAGCAACAAGTTACTTATCACAACTTAAAGTTTTTCAAGTTAAAAATCTGAAAAGAAAACTTCCACTCGTTGTTTATCTCTTCAACCGTCTCCGTGCAAAATATCCACGATGAATGGTCTAACCGGTCTAGCCATTGCCGTAGTGATGGTCCATGTTGTAGCTGCAAGTGATATTGCACCTCTTCCAGGTAATATAAATCATATTAATCAGACAAAATTTCGAAAATAAGATAGCGCAGACAATGTATATTAGTAGAAAGAAGCTATAAACGAAACTGCGTTTGGATCAAATACCGGGGACTTCACGCCCACCCCAGGGGCTCCGCACCAATGGGTGGCACAGCCCCCATATCCCCATTCTGAGTTATATCTTTGTTAACGTTTGACCCATCTCCCAAAAAATATTAATAAATTAAAAATTACTCTGGATCCGTGCCTGATTACAGTAGCTCGACTTGTTTTACATTTGTAAATTCCCCGTGCATGTAGCCTAGGCTCCAGTTCCCGCACTTTGTTATTTAAATCCTCAGGTACGCAAGTCGCAAAGAAAATAATGTTTTTGCCAAGTTAAATCACTGTTTATTATTTGGCCAGGAAGGGAAAAAATACGTACTGAAAACTTCCTTCTCCTTCGTGTCTCCTGAACAAAAAGGAGGTAAAATCCTGTGTAAAACTGAACTCCGTCTTCCAATTTAATTGGTACCCTGAAAGTTGGCGTTGCAGTAAACTCTTGGTATTATTTAAGTCAGGACGTAGGATGGCCTGCGGGAACTATCGCGGGATCTCTATAATGTCTACATTAGCCAAGGTGTACCATCTCCTGTTAAATGCGAGACTAATGCGGTGGTGTAGAATTGACAAGGCACAAGTGGGCGGACAACCCGGAGTGCCATGTGTAGTCAGCCCGTATGTAGAGCCAGGTATTCCAGGAGTGCCGTGTGTAGTCAGCCCGCATGTAGAACCAGGTATTTCCGGAGTGCCATGTGTAGTCAGCCCGCATGTAGAGCCAGGTATTCTAGGAGTGCCATGTGTAGTTATCCCGCATGTAGAGCCAGGTATTCCCGGAGTGCCATGTGTTGTCAGCCCGCATGTAGAGCCAGGTATTCCAGGAGTGCCACGTGTAGTCAGCCCGCATGTAGAGCCAGGTATTCCCGGAGTGCCATGTGCAGGCCCGTATGGTGATCATAATATCTGGGGGGGCAGAGGCCAAATCTGGGGGGGCAAACCCTTAACTGGGTTTGTGGGAGCATAGTGCAAAGTGAGAGTTAATTTAGTACATAAAGTAAAGTCAATATTGTTGAAGAGCGTGTGGGGCAAGCCACGAAATTGGCGGAACCTTGGCGAACTGACACTGTTAAGGAGTATGTCAATAATGGCAAATAGTTGTTGACGTAACGATTTCATTAACGTAACATTCAAATAACTTTGTCAGAATTAAAGCTGTCGAATTAAAAATTTGTAGGCATAAATATGTCCAAAACGTGACATTATTTAGCGACTTTTTACACCAACAGTTCAGCAGTCTCCCGCTAGATGGCTAGATTTCTAAGCATTAAATGTCCTCCCATTTCTTTGCTTTTAATCCGTTTCAGCGGAAACTTGGCAGAATTGTACCAGACCATTTTGCTGTGTCATTTAATCTTTTTCTGAGGTCTTAAATCGACTGCAGATTTCCAGACTGCCTCTAGGTGTAAAGTTATCAAGGGGCATCTGCTTAGATTTTGCTTATATTTCTTTCGCGTTGGCACTTACATAAGATTATGTCACGTGCTGCGCGAAGGACCCACTTCAGGTATAATATGGTTAAGGTTAAGTTACAACAAATTATAGATATGGATACCAGCGCAAGCAACCCTCAGCGCCTAGACTTTTAGCTGCAGCGAGCTGGCTCCCAAATTACAGACAAATAGACAATGGGTCAACAATAAACAACCCCTGGTAGCCAACGAGAGGAGAACCTGGAGCTTTCGGGTATTTTTAGTAATTACAGGTAGGTTAATGTCATGTAGTATTATATAATTGGACCAAAATGGGATGGTGGGGTGTAGGTCAGTGTGTAGAAGTGTGTATCAATTATTATAAGTGTGTATCCTATTATAAGTGTATCAATGTGTATCCAATAATATTGATCACTGGGGTCAACAACAACAATAATATTATTAATTAATTGTGAACAAGACGAGTGAACAAGACATGTCTGGGGGGGCAGTGAGACTTCTCTGGGGGGGCAGTGCCCCCAAAGCCCCCCCGCACGATACGGGCCTGGCCATGTGTAGTCAGCCCGCATGTAGAGCCAGGTATTCCCGAGTGCCATGTGTAGTCAGCCCGCATGGAGAGCCAGGTATTCCCGGAGTGCCATGTGTAGTCAGCCCGCATGTAGAGCCAGGTATTCCTGGAGTGCCATGTGTAGTCAGCCCGCATGTAGAGCCAGATATTCCAGGAGTGCCATGTGTAGTCAGCCCGCATGTAGAGCCAGGTATTCCCGAGTGCCATGCGTAGTCAGCCCGCATGTAGTGCCAGGTATTCCAGGAGTGCAATGTGTAGTCAGCCCGCATGTAGTGCCAGGTATTCCCAGAGTGCCATGTGTAGTCAACCCGCATGTAGAGCCAGGAATTTCCGGAGTGCCATGTGTAGTCAGCCCGCACATTGAGCCAAGAATTCCCGGAGTGCCATGTGTAGTTAGCCCGCATGTAGAGCCAGGTATTCCCGAGTGCCATGTGTAGTCAGCCCGCATGTAGAGCCAGGTATTCCCGAGTGCCATGCGTAGTCAGCCCGCATGTAGTGCCAGGTATTCCAGGAGTGCAATGTGTAGTCAGCCCGCATGTAGTGCCAGGTATTTCCAGAGTGCCATGTGTAGTCAACCCGCATGTAGAGCCAGGAATTTCCGGAGTGCCATGTGTAGTCAGCCCGCACATTGAGCCAAGAATTCCCGGAGTGCCATGTGTAGTTAGCCCGCATGTAGAGCCAGGTATTCCCAGAGTGCCATGTGTAGTCAGCCCGTATGTAGAGGGAGGAATTTCCGCAGTGTTATGTGTAGACTGCCTGCACGTTGAGCCAGGAATTCTCGGAGTACCCCCCCCCCCCCCCCCCCCCCCTATTATTTAATTAACACCTATAGTCTTTATATTAAATAGTTTCAGATTGCGCTAATTTGATTGATAGAAATGTTTATTGCGAAGAGTGGGCCGATCTGGGTCAATGTGACGTAAATCCCGATTACATGTTAGAGAATTGTGCTGCAAGTTGCCACGGCTGTGAAGATCGTTAGTTGATTTGTAGTGTAGATGTAGATGTATATTATGCAGTTATCATCAGTAATTTGTAGTTTTGATGGCACTGTATTCATAGTGTATATGTAATCTTTTCTCATTGTTATAAATCTCAATTATATTTTCTATTTTTTGAGTATTTTATTTACAGCTTGCTTGCAACTTCCCGATGAAACACCATTGTGTTCTGGTTGGGCATTCATCGGCGATTGTGAAGCGAACCCTGGTTATATGTTGATCAACTGTCAGACCTCCTGCAACATTTGTGACTTAGATCCACCGTGTTAGTCAAAATCCAATGTAAAGTACAATCTCTACTCAAATACTATTGAATGTTGCTTGTTCTAAGTGATACAATTATGACCAAAATGACGTTCTGTGTCACAGAAATACTATTTTTCTTGTTTGCAGTGTAATGAGTTTTCCGTACAAAGAACACATTAGAGTCTACAATATCATTTGTAATCTAATGATAATGATATTTTTATAGCAACAAAGTCGCTCTAGGGTGTATTTTAAAATAATCAAATTTGTTTGAATAATTTTATGGTAATGTTTTTGTTTTTGTGTTCTACAGTTTGCATTGAAGAAGCTGACTTTGATACCAACACATGCCACTTTTGGGCCCACCACACAGGGCAATGTGAGGCAAACCCTGGATTCATGTACTCCTATTGTCAGACCAGCTGCGACAAATGTGACGACGGACCGGGTAAGTAAGGCCAGAACACTGAATGGATGTTCCTATTGTAAGTCCAGTTGAGTTATCTGCGATGATTGATTGATACAGATAACCCTGGATGGATGTGTTCTTATTGTAAGTCCAGTTGAGTTAGCTGCGTTGATGATTGATTGATTGATACAGATAACCCTGGATGGATGTGTTCTTATTGTAAGTCCAGTTGGGTTAGCGTTGATTGATTGATTGATACAGATAACCCTGGATGGATGTGTTCTTATTGTAAGTCCAGTTGAGTTAGTTTCGTTGATTGATTGATTGATTGATACAGATAACCCTGGATGGATGTGTTCTTATTGTAAGTCCAGTTGAGTTAGCTGCGTTGATGATTGATTGATTGATACAGATAACCCTGGATGGATGTGTCTTATTGTAAGTCCAGTTGAGTTAGCGTTGATTGATTGATTGATACAGATAACCCTGGATGGATGTGTTCTTATTGTAAGTCCAGTTGAGTTATTTGCGTTGATTGATTGATTGATTGATACAGATAACCCTGGATGGATGTGTTCTTATTGTAAGTCCAGTTGAGTTAGCTGCGTTGATGATTGATTGATTGATACAGATAACCCTGGATGGATGTGTTCTTATTGTAAGTCCAGTTGAGTTAGTTGCGATGATTGATTGATTGATACAGATAACCCTGGATGGATGTGTTCTTATTGTAAGTCCAGTTGAGTTATTTGCGTTGATTGATTGATTGATTGATTGATACAGATAACCCTGGATGGATGTGTTCTTATTGTAAGTCCAGTTGAGTTAGCTGCGTTGATGATTGATTGATTGATACAGATAACCCTGGATGGATGTGTTCTTATTGTAAGTCCAGTTGAGTTAGTTGCGATGATTGATTGATTGATACAGATAACCCTGGATGGATGTGTCTTATTGTAAGTCCAGTTGAGTTAGCGTTGATTGATTGATTGATACAGATAACCCTGGATGGATGTGTTCTTATTGTAAGTCCAGTTGAGTTAGCTGCGTTGATTGATTGATTGATACAGATAACCCTGGATGGATGTGTTCTTATTGTAAGTCCAGTTGGGTTAGATGGGATGATTGATTGATTGATACAGATAACCCTGGATGGATGTGTTCTTATTGTAAGTCCAGTTGGGTTAGATGGGATGATTGATTGATTGATACAGATAACCCTGGATGGATGTGTTCTTATTGTAAGTCCAGTTGGGTTAGATGGGATGATTGATTGATTGATACAGATAACCCTGGATGGATGTGTTCTTATTGTAAGTCCAGTTGAGTCACCTTGGATGATTGATACAGATAACCCTGGATGGATGTGTTCTTATTGTAAGTCCAGTTGAGTTAGCTGCGATGATTGATTGATTGATTGATACAGATAACCCTGGATGGATGTGTTCTTATTGTAAGTCCAGTTGAGTTAGCTGGGATGATTGATTGATTGATTGATACAGATAACCCTGGATGGATGTGTTCTTATTGTAAGTCCAGTTGAGTTAGCGTTGATTGATTGATTGATACAGATAACCCTGGATGGATGTGTTCTTATTGTAAGTCCAGTTGGGTTAGATGGGATGATTGATTGATTGATACAGATAACCCTGGATGGATGTGTTCTTATTGTAAGTCCAGTTGAGTCACCTTGGATGATTGATACAGATAACCCTGGATGGATGTGTTCTTATTGTAAGTCCAGTTGAGTTAGCTGCGATGATTGATTGATTGATACAGATAACCCTGGATGGATGTGTTCTTATTGTAAGTCCAGTTGAGTTAGCTGGGATGATTGATTGATTGATTGATACAGATAACCCTGGATGGATGTGTTCTTATTGTAAGTCCAGTTGGGTTAGATGGGATGATTGATTGATTGATACAGATAACCCTGGATGGATGTGTTCTTATT
>JAUCBJ010000214.1:0-5000 GCA_032718475.1 Nemertoderma westbladi | reverse complement strand
ATCTGTGGTGATTTATTTATTTTTTTAATTTTTCAGTGTTGGAGATAGACGCGCTTGGCGATGCGTGCAGGGCTGCTTGTGCAAGCAGTGCTCTGATGGAGCCGTTCTGTGGTACTCTCCCCGTGTGGTTTTCTATTCCTTGCCAACTAGTAGTCCCTGTTCTTGGAAGCGTTTGCTCTGATTTCTGTGGTTTATTGGATTGAAGTCACTTTCTACAAAAACTCCTGGCAGTCATTTAACTATAAATTGTATTATATAAATAATATATTATATTATATTAATATAATATATTAAGGTATTGGTGGTGGGTTGGTGATGTTATTATGTAATTTATTCATTGATAGATGTTATGTTGCTCAACTTACATTTTGTGGGATTATTTCACTGTTAAGTAAGATATTTACAGTACTACATAAAAAACTTTCTAAATCCGACGTATTTTGCCTTGATTTGTAGTTGTTGTAATTTGCCTATTACCTACAATAGTTATAATTTCACTTGGAATTCCATTGGCGCAGTGGTCGAGTAGGTTAAGGCGCGGGTTACATTCTATGTAGGTCAGGGGTTCGAATCTTGGTCGGTAGATTTGAATTTTGGGTTGTTACATTTTCAGTTTCATTAAGTTAGATAAGCCAATGGGGTGCGTACAACACGTGGAACGATGAGTTGGGCCAATCGTAGTGTAAAAGCTTTTGCGGACATAACAAGTCATTTTTCCCACAATGCGCAGTGTAGGTGCTTTTGCGGACATAACAAGTCATTTTTGCCGCAATGCGCAGAATACTCTAAGATAGCCCTAAATTTATCCAACGACGGGAAGAGATTGGAGCTCAGATGACGAAATCTGTCAGCTGATTTCCTGTAGACGTGGAACTTTTCTTTGTTCTGCCTAGTCAGCCAATCAGAGCAATTTTCCCCCTTATGTCTTACAGAGGCCTATGGAAACCCGCGCAATGCATTATGGTCTTTGTTTACCTTTTTCTGAGCCTCAGAACCGGCTTGGAATTCTTCTGTACTTCTGTTTGGAAGTTTCAGACTTTGGCCTAAATATTAGATGGCTTTGATTATAAGAACGTAAATCTATTATCATTGAACACTCAATCCACTCAACTCTCGAAACATTGCTGTACATTGAAACACTATTGTAACACATACTGCCTGTTCACCGCATTATTTTACTTCTATTATTAATTGATGTATTGTATGTATATTGTATATGTAAATATTGATGTATATTGCTGATACATTTGGAGAATACCGATGAATAATCATAAAACCCCCAATCTTCTTGATTACTGAAGGTGAGAGGAACAGGTTACCGGTAGCAACTGCGACTTAAATTATGGTGGTTTTGTGTGAATTAAATGCTATTTCATAATCCCTACAAGTGTCAGTTGCGATCTTCCTTATGTATGATCAAATTCAGTGACGGTCGGCAGATTAGTGTGCAGTAGTGTGAAGTAGTGTGAAGTCGTGTTGTAAAAGCTTTTGCGTAATTAGCCGGTTATTATCCCCGTAAAGTACTCTGTGGTTGGTTTACCAGGCATAAAAAGGCCGTGTCCTTGCTGTACTGGTGTTTTAGAGAACATAAAAGCCATTTCTTCTGTATTTGTACTTTAGAGGACATAATCTGTAATTTCGTGACGTAAAAAGCTCGATACTCTTGAAAACAGTGTCGCTAGCATGACGACGGCTAACGGCTGATATTGCCACGTTGCCCCATAGCCCTGCTTTCTGTATCTGCCAATAGGATTTGAGTTGGCTTTGATTTTGACCTATCACAGAGCTACTGAACTGAAATTTTCCTATCTCACTGCTCTTTCTCTGTGTTGGACGGGAGCTTCGTGGAATAAGGGTAGCTGGTATTCTTATAGTTATTCTTATCAGTGTTGTTGGTGATTCTAAGCCAGGAAGAACGGCTTTGGAGTATTTTGTGCTTTTCTGCTTTAGCCCTACACTAGTAGGCTTAATTATAAGGACATATATCCGTTATCTGCATACTGCAGTACTGCATACACTGCATACTGTGTAACACTGTGCATACTTTATATTGTTATACTGCTATTTACTATCAGTGTTTTCTTCATAATATGGTTGATGAATTATTATATTTGGAATAACGACAAATAACCCCGAAAACCCAATATTCTTGATATACCGAAGGTAAGAGAGAAAGGTTACAGATAAATGATTGCGACCTATGTTGAGTGGTTTGAAGTGAATCTAATGTTATTTGATAGACCCTACATGATTCGGTCCGTGTTCCTTTTATATGTGACTAAAATCAGTGAAGATCGGCAGATCAGTGTGCAGTATTGTGCAGCATTGTGTATGAGTGAGACTGATAACGAAGCATTTCCTAAAGAATGCACCATATATGTGAATTGTAACTAAGCCATATCGTTGTGAGTAGTTTAAGTCATAACTCTGTTTATATAGATAGAGCGCCACGTCCTAAAGGAACTGTTAATATTCCCTGAAGGTGAATAATATTGTCAGAGATTATATAATACTGTCAGTCGAATAATACATTAGGCTTACATAGCAATAAGATTAAGCCGTCGAACCCAATCTCCCGGGTAT
This sequence comes from Nemertoderma westbladi, assembly GCA_032718475.1. Classification (NCBI taxonomy): domain Eukaryota; kingdom Metazoa; phylum Xenacoelomorpha; order Nemertodermatida; family Nemertodermatidae; genus Nemertoderma; species Nemertoderma westbladi. The sequence goes on along the minus strand of JAUCBJ010000214.1, from coordinate 2,417 downwards.
ATCCAGCGGGTGAATGATCGCGCACAGATTGGTTTCGACTAGTGTAGTGAATTAAATACTTGTCATAGACTAAAGGTGATTTATTATCTAGAAGACATCCTAATTTGGCGGGTTAAACTGCCAAAGGTCTGAAAGCGCGAACAATAACGGATATAGCTTCTTTATTGCAGTAAGCAATAAAGTTGAAAGTACCGGTAAACCTGAAAGGTACATCTGTAGGTCAGTAGGCCCAACTGCCAGAACCGGTACTGCCGTAGGCCGTAGGTCCAACTGCCAGAACCGGTACTTCAGTAGGTCGGTAGGCCTAACTGTCCTAACCGGTACTTCCCGTATAAGTACATTAGTATTATTCGACTTGATTGTTGTATACCGGTAGGCTGTTTAAGAGATTAGGGACTGTACACCCCTTGTTTCTTTTGGAGCTTACTTATTTCTGTCAGTTTTATTTGTTAGTAGGCCAGTATTGAACAGAAGGCGTGTAAACCTGATCAGATTGTACAGACAATTTGTAGGCTGAGCTGTTGTCTGATTGCTGTTAGGTCTGAACGGATTACAGTGTGTGTAGAGCACCTGTCCGATTGAGTACGGTTAGGAAGTAGGGGCAGCAGATGCTGTAAGGTAAACCCCCAATTAAAGAATAAGTCGTACTACTGGGTTAGAACGCATACTGCCTAATCATTTCGGAGTCTGCATGTCCTGTAGTTTATTTAGGCTTGAGAGTAGTCTGACATTCTCAGACGAAAACGAATCCTGTTATATAATAAATACCGTAGTGTATCGAGCACTCACCTATGAAAAGGATCCAGACAACGACTTCACTCTAACTACTTCCGAACGACAACCATCTTGGAAAGAACCATCTTCCAATGTAGGGATCCGAGAGTTTCCTGTGGTGCAGGTAAGGGTTCACGGACCTAAACGGAGTTATGTAGTGAACGCCCTCCTGGACTCCGGCAGCACAGGAACATTCATCGATAAAGAGCTAGCCGAAGATATATTTGCTGGACAACCCAAGTTCCAAACTAAGCTCAACATGTCTGGCATTATGCAAGTTTGGAAATCTACAATTACAGCGGATTATTATGTAGGAGCGTTGTCCACCCCCCAGGACGAACTAGGAGAACACAGCATAAGGTCAGTCAAAATGGTGGCAATAAAGAACTTCGCTACCACCCAAGTGGAACCTTATAATTGGGACGAAGATGATCATGCCCAACAACTTAACATCCCTAGATTCGACACCGATTATCCTGGAGTACAAATATTAATCGGTCAAAACGCGCATGAGGCGCTGGAGACATTAGAGAAACGACCTACTCAACCGCAACCACTTCAGACCTATGCGGTAAGAACTAGAGTAGGTTGGTACCTTACTGGACCTTCCCGTAGAACGCTCAGGGAAAGACTGCTTCAAGATCGCGTCTGCCAGGTGAGTGAATGGGAAGACGATACTAGTGAGGGAGACGACCCAACTGAGGGAACACCACACTCCTCAGATAATGACAATCTTAACTCCAATGTAGATCAATGGAGATATTGCCCCAAGACGATGAATATAGCCGACATCGCTTCCAGAGGAGCAACTCCTCAAGAACTGACAGATACTACAGACCGGTTAGGTGAACCCGACTTCCTGAGTAAGGAGGATGAATGGCCTCCCCATCTTACTCCGACTGAGATTAGACCAGCCAAGGGAGCGGAGAAAGTTAAACCTAAAACCCGGACGGGTGGAGCGGAGTTATTTGAACCCGGGATAGATCTGTCGGTATTACATATTGCCAGGGACGACGCCGTGGATCTGGACCTCCCCACCGCGAGTGGATCCTTCATGAAGATCAGAGAGAGCGATTGGAGCTCTGGAACATCAGACGTCTCGCAGGGACTCTCACCTCTCCTGCAGGGAGCGACGGACCACTATAGCTCCTGGAATCGGCTTTGTAAGGCCGTCGTGTACTTAGAACGATGTTTCTATCGTCACTATTCCAGGACGAAGAGGAAACCTGGAATTGTATTCGGGATGCAGTGACTCAATCACCCAGTCGGTCGTTTGTGTTTACCGGAAGGGAATGGAGGACTCTCCGGAAACTGTGGAAGGCAAGATTCTCTTCCCACGACCACCTCCCTAATCCTTCAAACATCTAGGGACTCCATAACGTAACAACATATGGAGTGGGTGTGTGACTCTATTATTTTATATTATTTTATTATTTTTATATTTATGTATGTATTACTATGTAATTTTATTATAATCGTTTTATTTAATTTAGTAGAATATTATTTAGCGATTATTTAGTAGAATAGTGCAATATATTCGTGTTTATTGCGTACGTAATTACTTATATTATATTTAGTGCGACGGCGAAGAAATAATTATTTTTCTCTTTCCTTACTGTCCGTATTATATTATAAATACGTAA